>CM061063.1:241614666-241913874 GCA_030762895.1 Sophora flavescens | reverse complement strand
AATATCCATTTTATTTATCCAATGATACCCATTAAGGCATTCATTTTCTACCCATTGTTTATATTGTCCACTAGATATCCGTGGGTATGGATAAAATTTTACATCTCTTAGTTGTCATTGGGGTGGAGGAAACCAAATTTAGGTTCCATTGCAACGAGAAGATTGAATTTCGGAAAAAGTTCCTCGCGCCATTGCCAGTTAGGTTTTTTTACAACAGTCACACAAAAAGATTCAAGCTTCTTGAGTGGGTATTTGTGACCAAAACCAAAACGTTGAAACTAAATTACGTATTGCGGATCTCATTATAAAAACTGGAAAAGAGAAGCTGGCATTATATAACTTCAAACTGAACACATGTTCACATTATGAGAAGTATCCAAACACGCTAATTATTAATGCTAAGGAAAAGTTTAATTAGCAATACAAACCCAGCAAAGACAATAAACTAACATATTTCCCGTTTTTCATTAAAATTAAAATGGGTTTATGTTTAACTAATGAAAAGTTGAATTTTGGAAAAGAATGAAAAGTTGAATTAATTAACAACACAAACTACTGCAATCATAATGCATGCATACAAAATACTTCTACAAGAAATATTACGATTGAATGAAAACTCAAGTTTTTACCCTTTCCATGTAATTCTTAGTAGAATCTCCTTTCGTTATAAGCATCCCTTAATTTGAGGTGAAAAAATAAGGAGAGGGATATAGAAGGAGAAGGACTATATCAATTATACTAAGAGCACATGGGAAGGTGTCAAAGAGTTGAGTTTTTATTCGTTGGTAATATTTCTTTAGAACTTTTTTTGTATGCATTCAGTCTTGTTGTGATTGGAGCAGTTTGTGTTATGAATTCAACTTTTCATTAGTAAAACAAACCCATTTTAATGAGAAAAAGTGATACTATTAGAAACCGTTATATTTCTATTGGGATCAATCCTGATTTTGATTTTGATAGTGGTTCGATTCCGGTTCTAGTTCATTCCGGTTCCGGTTTAAAGTCCGCTTCCTATAATTACAAATTAGTTAGAAGAATCCCCTAGAAGTAATTCCTCCAATACTTTCTTGCTCTTTCTTTGCTCATCATGAGTATGGCCACTAAATTTGACAGATTGTCCCACCTACATCAGGTTCCTCCCTAATCATATGCTTACACTCATATGACCTATACAAGACATAAAGACAAAGTTGTCGTGATTTAATTCATCATAACTAAAATATATTTTTGTTAAATATGCTTATCCCTATAAAATTGGTAAAATTTGACTTTGTTCCTATAAAAATTTATTCGTTTTTCCAAATTTATAGAGATCCAAATATATTTAACCCCTAAATTATTTTTAAGTATAAAGCTATTTATTGTATTCCACACAAGATGTCAACCATATACATAATAAATGAATCACTCACCAAATCTTCTTTGGGTAGCAGATATTTTCTTACCTATTGTAGTTAGGGTAAATCTCATAGAGGAGAAACTTACGACTCTGATAGATTGGAACATTTTGGTTGATTTTGAGTGATGATATAGCGCATGGAATGTTACATATCAAAGGATATCAAAGGTTAACTACACTAGCTCTAACCACTAAATATTTAAAAGTTTTGGCATGATGAGTACGTTTAGTTAATTTCTATAGAATTTATGTGATGCACCCATAAGAAAAACAAGATGTTTTGGAAAACATATATATTGTATGTTAAAGCATTTGATAATTGCTTATATATGATCATATCAATTATCAAATGTATGATATCATTAAATTTCCTTTGCAATAGTATACTAAAAAAAATGATTAATTCGTGGCATAATGATTATTTCTAATTTCTAATTGTACTAAAATATCATAGCAGATACGAATAGCCCTGTAGCCTAGTGACACCCACATCCATTAGTAAGTATATAATACTCTCCAGTACAGTTCCTAGAATCATGTTGAACACATCTATTTACCCAGTCAAGTAATGAGTGTCTTCCTTTACATTTTCAGAACTAGCAAATTAATCTATTCTAATGCAAGAATAGAGATCACTTGTCTTGGGTGTTTCATTTCCCGATATACCCACTTAGATTATGTCACTTTGAAAATATTATATTATTCATTGTAAATACATTTTTTTAAATGACATAACACAACCTAAGTGAATAGAACATGACCCAGACACCTTTTGAGACAGGTACACCGCTCTTAGGTAATAACCTTTACCACATCACATGTCTTATTTGGATGTTCTCTAAGTTCGATACCCATTCCTCAAGCCTTTAACTAAAAGAATGCCTATGCACAGGCACAACAAAGTGGTTGTTCTTTGGCGCATCCACATATTGGAGCGCAATAATTGTTAAACAAGAAATTTTATATGAATTATTAGACACTTAACATTTTTAAAATCATGAATTTCATCGGTTTAGCTTGGAAACCCTATCAAACATGGTGCAATTTATAAGAATTTGATTATTTTTTTTTTTATAAGCCAAAAGATATCGATAGCAGGATGCCAAAGGTACCTCAACCCTATACACAAAACCAAGTAAACAAAGAAGAGAGGACAAATGTCAGGCGAATGCTAGAAAACATCATCCCAGCATTGATATTACAAAGTCCTTACCAAGTAGAATAGAGAAAATAGAATAGAAGAAGAGAAGACATAAATAACCAAAGCACCACATCTGCTACTAAACAGAACAAAAAGTCAGACCAAATTGGAGCCTACTTAGATACTTCCAGCCGCCACTATCTAGAATAAAATCACAAACCAAAAGAAGCTCACACCGTAAAAACCTACAAAAGACCAAATTGGAGCCACTTAGATACTCAGATACTTATTAGTTTGTTGACCCCAATGTCTGTTGTCATTCCGGAGCTTTGTGTGCAACCTATAAAAGATCACCATTATATATCATGTTAAGATTGCCCTAAATTAAATTGTATAGTAGAGTCTGAATTAATTATGGCAAGCTATATGAACTTACTGTGACTGGGGTGCCACTCCCAACATTAGCATCTGATGCTTCATTAGAAGTATCTTCAGTTACATAATTATTTGGAGTTGGATTTCTGGTAGTAATTTTGAGGTCGATATTGATTGCTACACAGATAAAAGTTCAAATATAAATTCAAGAGTGCTTGCATGCAACGAAAAAAGATTTTGGAAATAAATTGGTTTTTGAAAAATACATAGATTTCAAAACAAATTCAATGAAGATGTTACACAAAACCATGGTTTCGAAAATCCTAGCTAGTTCATTATGAAGGGCCCGACTTTGATAATCAACTACCCTTGGCCTATTGATCCCCAAATCCTCACTCAAAGTTTCTGATCTTTTCCTAGTGGATTTGACACACTCTTCATATGAAGAATCTCAATATTTCAATCACGAGTTGCGAAGCTAGTATGGTGGATGGAAGATACAGAGCATATATATAAAGTGAAGAATTAATGACTTCCTGATATTTCTATACATACAATCCTCCCAAAAGGTGCCCTTCGTGGATTTGGATATGGATGAATGTTGGTAGGTAAACTATTTATTTACAAAATCTCAAATTAAATTTTTAGCTATTAAGTCCAAATTACCATGTATAATCCACTACAAGAATTCACCGAGTCTCCTATTTAAATCCATCGCGGAAAGCCGTAATCATTCGTTTCTATTGACGGATCCAGGAAGTATACCACGCAAGTAATACGCCTGGTGAGACCTGCCATCGATCCACGAGATTGATGTCAATTACCAATCCACAAAAATCAACAACTATCTAGACTAAGCTAAAAATCAAGAGAATCCAAAATAAAGATAAAGCAACAAAAGCAATAAAATCTTTGAGTTTTTCGGGGACTTTTAACAAACACTTGGAGCAGAGAGTATATGTAGACTAGACTTCACCAAATCTCTACTCTCATGCAACACTGGACTGAGGACACCTCCCATTCATGCTTCAGATATTAAAATCAATCCATTAGATTACTCAAGCCCATCTCTGATGGCAAGAGCCTAAATCCACTAATAGACCCCTAATTCCTTAGGTGGCCTAGATTAATGAATTTGCATTAGGATTAGGGGATTACGCGATTACTAGTAACCAAACTCCATTTCTAGAGCAGTGGTTACTAGGTGATTAAATTCAATTCCGGTTCTAATACGAATTTCTCTAATTGCATATCAAAACACAAATCGAGTCACTGGGAGTTAGTTACAACAAGCACTAAGTATGGAAAATTAATCACTAATACGAAGGCATGAAACATTAATAATCATCAAGATAAATATATAATAATCCGTTTTGTTACATCTAATCTCAACACATTGGGATTAGCTATCATAACTACAGAGAAAGCCAAACCGTAGAGATAGAGAGGAGGAGAGAACAAGCTCCATGGAGCTTTCCACCGTCGTCATAAAGATTTTCCTCGCAAAGAACTCCTTCCAGCGGTTGCAATCTCCCCACCTGCAACCTCCAAGTGCCTCTCTACTCAAAAGCCTCAAAACTAAAAACCAAAACTCCCCTCTTTCCGCCCTAAAACAGCAACTTATACGACAGCTTCGCGTCGTCAGCAGGTGAATGGCCTCTCGTGACGCGAACACTAAATGGTTCCCGCTTGAATTTCACCCGTGACGCGAATGGTGATCACAGGCGAGACAGAAAAAGTCTTCATTACGCTCGTGATGAGTATCGTGAGTTCGGCGTGATGGCTTCTCGCCAAAGTTCAGCGGGCGAGAGACGTATTCACGGGCGAGACCGAAATGGTTGCATTCTCCCTACGCTGGTTGGTCTTGTAAACAGTAGACTCTCATGGGCGAGTATTTCCCCGTGGTCAACGACTTTGCCATCGCTTCTTCTCAACTTTTCTTCATCACCGTTCTGTGATGGACATCACTACCGGCCGTGATGGGACCAGCTTGGCTAATTTTCTTCCTTTTCAGCTCGCTTTCCCTCCAAGTCCCATAAGGCCATTTCCCGAGCATTTTTTTTAAATTCTCCGCAAAACAACACCAAGAAACCCTTCCCACCTTCCAAAGGAAAAACTAACTAAAATCAAATAAAGAATTCACCTATATGAAATATTCATGCAAAGTGTACGTAAAGCATCATGTAAAATCATTATCAGTTTTTGACCATCATTCACAGCTTTCTGATATAACGCTGGAATATCCCAGGTAAAATTACGCAAATATTAAGCAATTCATGCCACACTGCGAGCCGAGCGCTGCCGGGCAGCTTACAGTTATAGTATCGATTTATAGCCGCGTGAATATCTTACAAGTTCCAACAAATACATGGTACTGACGAGGCTGGACCTCATCGGCCTAATTTCCCACCAATCCATCATTACCCAGAAGTGATTCGTTGGGCGACCCTAATGGTCACACTTAACTCTCATTCTTCGTCGTCCCTCTCTTACCACCCCTTTCCTTCGTCTGTCTCGCTAGCCGTGCGCTCCACCTCAGACCAACCAGCCGACGATGCGACCACGTCCAACAGTCTTGCCTCTAGTTTTGGCTCTCTGGGTTGTGTCTTTCCCAATGACCCCTGCCCACTTGCACCTTCCCTATCTCCACCTCATTTTTTCCTCTCGACCATCGCAACACGAGTCTGCAGTGAGCTCTCTCTATCTTCGAGTTCTTATCCTAAAATATGTACAAATGAAAAATATATTATCATTGCGCTGTGCCAATCTTGTAGAGTTCATAATGATTTTATTAGAAATGTGACAATAATTATGATAATAAAATGTTATAAATATGGTTCTGTTATTCCAACCTATATACCTATATTGAATGGTGGCATTTCACAAAAAGAAACATTGTTTATTACAATATTTATTCCAACCTATAATGTTTTGCGATCGATTTCTTGATCATTTAACACCTGCTTATATTCGTGAAATCGGTCACCTATCTTGTTTTAGCGACCAAATAGCTGAGATCAATCCGGCAGTGTAAAACCCTAGTCGTTAAGGTTATAGCTGACCAAAACATAAATTCAACCACCAAATAGTGACCGAATTTCGATCGCTATATTATATAATTGGTCAGCAGAGAAGTTGGTCACCCGACTATAACCGACTTGCGATGATAATCCATTACCAATATTGGTTACATTAACCACATAGCGCATCAATACTTCGATCGCTAAAAAAATGAAACAATTTAAATATCATATATATATATATATATATATATATATATATATATATATATATATATATATTTCTAAATTTAATATTAGCGACCGATGTTGGGAAGCCATTTACTGCTAATATTTTTTAAAATTTTCTTTTTTTATTTTAAACTTTATTTTAAAATTCATAATTAAATTTTATTTTACTCTAATATTATTCAATTTACTACTTTGCCAACTCACCATTATACAAAAAAAAACCAAGTATCATATAAATAAATAAAAATGTCATACAATAAAGTGAATGTTAATCCATAAATGAAAATTATACAACCGAAAATCATCGGCCTCGGGAAGCGGACGGAGGGGACCAACGTGCTCGCTGTCCGGTGGGCTACCGCCTGCTATCTCTCCTCGTCTTCCGGATCAATCATCGTAGGAGGAGTCCGGCGCAACGGGAGGAGCGACGCAGGCACAACTGGCGGAGCCTTTAACTTGAGCAACTGGAGCTTTGATTCTCATCTGCTCCAACACCAACCGCAGTGTCCAGCCTCGCTCCAGTAATCCGCAGTAGGTGCTGGTTGTAACACCCCTGGCATTACCTCTAATCACATTTGGAAATAAATTGAATGGGACTTTATTGGTTGTTTTTCGAAAAACTTTATTATTTCTTAAGTCTAAAAATATGGGGGAATTTTTTTTCAGATTTAATACATCCACAACACAAGAACATCCCAGGGATAGACTTGTTCATAAATCAACATACTTATCATATAAATTTTCACAAAATGATATTTATTATCAAACCATATAAATTTATTAAAAGTTCTTCAAAACTTCGCTATATTAACTATCAACCGTAAAATCCTAAGGTGGTGCTCTTAAAGACAACTACTTGAAAGAACTGCGTCTCATCATAGAATTTTTCACCAACCTCGCCAAGGATTTGGAGTACTATCCTAAATGAGGTTAGAACTTCGACACCACTTGCCGTCGTGGTGGCAATGATCCCAACAAAGGGTCGAAACCCCGATATATTGCGAGGGGGTAGATACCAATATATGGATAATTATGATAAACTACATACTTGCAACACAAACAACATACACAAAATTATCATCATTTTCACAAAGATGTGAAAGATTAAACTAAACATAGTATCACACCAATTCATTATCAACTTTGAAAAACAATGATGTTTTTGAAAATTCAACTTCTTACGAAGATCTGAGTTTTCAACTTTATAAAAAATTGAGTTTGATCAAGTTCCATTGCGTATATATTAGGCACAACATACTTCCATTACACTTGTCAAACTCACACAATGTGAAACGTACATGGATATCCATAGCATAACGCCCAACACAAGGCACATTAATCCCATTTAATGGACTTCATATTGTCCATCGAGCAATAATGAACATCAGAGCATGAAATACGACCCTTCCAAATAAATGCATGAGAAAATCATTTTATTTTCAGCTTTACTTTGTGCTTCATATTTTCCTTCAGTCGAGGCTCAAAGCTCATGACTTTTCAACATTTTTTAATATCTTGCAACTTTTTATCATCAACACAGTGACTTTCCCACGTCCGAGTTGTCTAATCCAATGGTCCCATACTTATGCATCAGGCCTCTGACTTTGTGGTAATTGAAAACAATGTTCACCTTTTTACTACTTTCACCATGTTTTATTCAAGGTATGGAGAATGTCACCCATAGCAACATACATTGGAACATAGTCCATAAACACGGATCATGGAACAACGTGCTTTTAAAGTACTAGTATCCCAACGTCCGGTTATTAGGTTCAACTTTTCTTCTTTTTCGCTTTCGGTGAAAATACAAAACTCAAAACAAAACTTACACTCATCCAAGTTCTCGGGTACTTTATTTCAATAAAAACCTTCTTTTGAAAAACGTTTTCCTTTGAAATTCATTTTAAAAACGTTATAATAAAACTCAAAAGTCCATCTTTAGAAAGAAACCTCTTTTTAAGAATAGAGGGTTTTTTTTCTTTTTTTTTGAATAAACTTAGGGTGTAATATATGAGAACTAAAATCTTCTTGGTAAAGAAACCAAGAATTTTAATTTGTTTTCATTAAATTCTTCACCATAAATAGTCTCCAAAATTAAGACTTTTATAGAAAATATTCTTCAAATATTCTAGAATGATCTCTTTCACCTTCCTTGAATAAAATTCTTTATCTTCAATCACTTGAATTTTTCACCTAGAGACATATTTGCCTTTTCTAAAAATACATTTCAACTTAAAACATTTATTTTTCAACTTGTGTAAAAATTTCCTAAGGCTTTATCTTTCCAAGGATTGGGTCCAACCAATGGTTAGGCTACTATGCAACAATCATTACAACTTCAAGCACTTACAAGATAAATAACATAATTCATTTAAGCACATATTTAAATTCAACATGTCATCATATAAATTCATCAAATTCTAAAACATCCATATTAACAACTAACTTCATAAACTAGCATGCTCATATATATATATATAATAATATATATATATATATATATATATATATATATATATATATATATATATATATATATATATATATATATATATAACAAATCAACCTTTCACATATTAAAACAAAACATCAATAAAATCAAACAATCCAAACATACAAGTACATAGTTACTATAATTTTAATATCCCCAAAGCTTTAACCTCACCAATTCCAATGATAAAAGTTTCAGTTGGGTATGTTAGAGGAAACTTACTAGACATTGATCACGACTTCAATCTAAACAATATATATATATATATATATATATATATATATATATATATATATATATATATATATATATATATAACATAAGTTAAAGAATTTTATAAAATCACCCCTAATTCTCCATGCATGCATCGGCCATGCTTCATAACATAGATTAGAAAATTTTAAATATTTTTATAAGCCTTTGGATTTAGACTTTTGAAGTATCAAATAAGTAAAAATAAAAGTTTAAAACTTTGAAAATAAATTTCAAGCCCTAACCTAATCACCATAGGTTTTGCTAAAAAATTTTGTTTTCTCCAAATCATTTTCATGTATGTAGCATCATAAAAAGAATCAAACAAGCTCTCGTCAACTCATTTGTGAGTTTTGTCCATTGCAAGAAACAAAACTAGGTACTTTAATATTTTTTTCAAACACCATAAAAATTAATCTTACAAAGAATACAATTTGTTTAACATGCATCCCCAAATGATTAGAAGTTAGGCTTCATTAACTCTAAAATTTTAGAGTTTTAGCCATGGAATCAGAACAAGGAAGGAATACATAATTTTCAACAAAATACATTAGTTTAAAAAATCATAATTAAAGATCCAAAGCCATGCATGTGTGATTTTTAACACAAGTTGATACCTTTTTTCCTCTTCGTGTTTCTGACAACACCATGGTCATAGGATTGGATGAATTTCTCACCACATGCAATACATAAACTTAAAGTAAAAATGAGCATAGTTTTGATAAAAAAATTCATTTGTATGTGAAAAGGATTTCTTTGAAAATCATAGTTGAAATCATGGACTATATAGTATAAGCACTAAATAACCAACATGCATGTGAAACTCTTTGAAAACAATCATCATCCTTCCTCCATTACGTTTAGGCCACCCATTAAAATGATCATGGAAGTTCTTTTTCAACATGCAAAGGTTGAAAGAAAATTGTAAAGATGTTAATAAGCTTAAACAAATGAACACGCATTAAAAGAAAAACCAACTTTCAACAAAACTTATGAACATGAAAGTTGATAATAGGAACTTAAAAGAAAAGAGCAAGAGTTAAGAATCAATACCCTCTAATTGAAAATGATGGTGAGCAAGAGATGAGTGTATGAAGGATAAGTAGCTTCCAAGTTCAAAGCATAAGGTTGAAGATGAAAAACTCAAAAAAAAAAAAAAAAAGATTTGCAAGAGTTTGGGTATGATTTTGACAAAGTGATGAGTGAATAAAGAAGAGGAGGGTTGTATTTATGTGCGCCCGGGTGGGGGGTGGCTGCCCACCCTTGAAAATCAGACTTTTTGTTAATTCAATTTTTAAAATTTAAAATGATTACTTTTCTAGGAAATGAAAAATAATTATTGTAATTTTCATGAGTAGTGGTTGAATAGCGACAAGGTCACTATTCACAAAAAAAAACTTGCCAAATCGGGAAAATCAGATTTAATCAAATGTGGTTCCGTTCAGATCGATTATTACGTAAAGGTAAAAACCAATCGTATTTTTATTCATAAATTCCCAACGAAAATTCATATAATAATAAATAATTTCTAAAATCATAAAATAATGGGTTAGAAAAATAAAATTTTGAATTTTTCGAAATTTTAAAATTATTTTCAGGTCAGGGAGAGCTTAACGATGTTGAAAACTCAAACGAAAGTAATCAAAATTTTCTCACGCAAATTCAACTGACATTTCTAATATAAAATAAATAAAAATTGACTTAATTTGGTCTATCAAAATAATTCATCACCATTTATGAAAATAAAATTTTAAATATTCATATAATCACAATTCTGAGCAACGATTAAAATCAGTTACAATCGTACTTTTAATAAAATAAATTATGAGCATAAAATTTGGTTTATTAAAATAATTCTTCCAAATTATAATAATAAACACTCAATTATTCACATAAACACTTATCTCTTTATGACACTTGTGTCACTTGCACCACACTTGCACACATGCACTTGTGTTGGTGACACCTTACACTGGAACACATGCACCTACACTTTGCACACATGCACTCTTACACTTGTCACATGTACCTTCCACTTTACACATGCACCCTAGTATCTTTGAACTGGTTTTAACTAAATTCGGGTGAGCAAAATGTTCCATCATATGATCTTCACTGGGATGATCAAACCCTTTCAACCTCTTTATACTTAATTAATTAGTTAATTAATTACAGTGTCCCCTTATATATTTTTTTTGGGGGCGTGACACTAATGTCATGTGTCAAAATGTGTAATCTGCCTTTGCATCTATCGCTTTCTCTCCATCTTCTCCCGAACTCCGGGGTTCAGCTGCGTGAGTGTCCCTGCATCCGGTTGGAACTGCTCCGAGAGGGACGATATCTGCGTCTGAAGGAGCCGGGAGTGCCCGGATCAACGATGTGATAAACTCACATTCGAAGTTTTCGAGGCCATACATGTGCGCTCCTGTTCCTTCCCCGATGAGCTCCAAATATATGGCGTTGTTGTCGATGGAGACAGGAGAGCGGGGCCTCTGGTCAAGGCCTCATCTTGTGACTGTGAAGCACGTGATATGGCATCATCCTTCTTCTCGTTAAATCCAACCTGTAAATTATAGTTGAAGAGATAATTAGTTACAATTTAAACAATATTAACAAATTATTAATAATAAATTACTAGTATATACTAATTAAATTGTTTTTACTTACAACATAGTTCACGGCCTTGTAGTTGACCAATTCCCCGTCTTCAACTTCTTTGTCCTCTCCACCAACTCCTTATAAGCAGAGGGGTCGCTGTTTCGGTTTTCCGCAGTAAAAAATAATATTAAATTCATAAGAATATTTAAAAATGAAAACTAATTAAAAGTACGTTAAGTTAATAAAGTTTTAAGTATTACCAGCTCAATCGAAATGGGGCGGCCGATTTAGAGCCACTGGTGTAGGCACATGAACCACCATCGCATCTCGATTACACTTATGGCCGCCTTCTCACTGGAACCTTTCATGTAGCCCAGATCTTTATTCCATCCCCCTCCTGATCTCGGGGATCCAACCACTTCCCTTATCCTTACCCTTCTCCAGCGTGTTCATGGCATTCTTCATGGCCATTGAACCTTTATACTCAATATGGACTGATGAGATCCTCCAAAGCTTGGTTCCACGTATACTATTTACAAACATACACTTGTTGAGCAATTGTTATATATATATTTAACTTAAATTTAAATAATAGGTAATGTAAATTTATTTTTTAAATAATATAATAATTTGTTACCTTAAACTCTTTAAATATCTTATCCCTATGGCCTCATGATTCCCTTCCATGCATGGCCATGGACCATCAAACTTCCGTTTTTTATGATCTCAGAGTTCGAATCCGAAAGGCCCTTGGCGGGCGTAAAGCTCCAGGAAAATTAGAGCATTAATAAATGTTATGAATAATTAAACAAGTAATATGAAAATTAACGATACTTATATATAAAAAAATTAAGTTAACTTACTCGTTATCCCCGGTGATAAGACGAGTCCTCCTCCGATGAACCACGGCTCTTCTTGCGGATGATGATGATGGTCCTGTACGGGTGTGGATGATGATGGTGCAGCCCGTGCCTCGACATCCAGGGCTGCATAATGGGTGCAACTCCATCACCGTGAGGCCCGTCCACTGCAGGTGCGGGCAGTGGCCTCAATCCCGAGTCCGTGGGTCTGCAGGGAGGATCTCTCCGGCACACGACCTCCGCCACGACATCCCTGACGACCACCGCGCTGCCCTTCCCCCTCTAGTGGGAGATTTGCCACCCGTGTAAAGAATGATAAAGCTATTACTTCCAAGATAAATAATAACTAATTAATCAACAAGTTTAGACATGAATAAACATTACACAATGAATAATGCATATATAAATTACCTAAGTAGAATCTCCGTGACTAAATTCACCCGCATCTCTCATCACCCTCACATAATTAGAATGTGCCTTCGCTTGATTCGTCCAACTCAGATTGATCCATTAACTCTCTTTCAACTTCTTCCCTATCACCGGAAATGTCCAGTCAACGATTAACAATGATGTCCTATGTAATATCCAACGATACGTGGGGCCACGAAACACATCATCTTGGTGCGGAGCATCTTTTTTCAGGTGAATGATTACATTATCGAATTGTATCATGAGCCTTTATCTTAATGACACCCAACCAGCCTTGATGTCCTTCGGGATATGGCGTGTGATAAACCTGATCGACCTGTAGTGAAAAAATGAATGGGTCATACGCCTTATTATACCTTGAGATAGCCTAACTTCAACATTGCCATACTTTTTTATCGATTTTTGTCCCCACGTCGAGTAGGATCAAACCAATCACACTTGAAGAGAACTAACTTCATCAGGAAACCAGTATACTCAAGTTCAAGGATGTCTGTTAGAACCCATAGAAATCATCCTCTACATTGCCATCGTTGGCTCGCACACAAACACCATAGTTACACGATCGCATTCCTTCACTCCATTGTTTTGTGTTAAATTTATATCCATTTACAACATAAGTGTTCCATGATGTAACCCATATTTTAGGCTCCGCATACCAAATTAGTCAACAATGGATTTTGAAACATTGTTTCATCGGATCTAGTACCTGCAAATTTTAATAATATATCCAACTTATACACCATATATATCTAAGGAGAGAAAAAAGTATTGCAACAATTGAATATGCTTAACCTACATATTTACTAAACCACACAACAAAGTGAGAAGTAATTTCTCGTCAACCTAATCGTTTGAAATGTTAGGTTGATTTCCTATAAAATTTCCATACATCCTACACATGGCGAGTTAACATCGGGACGATTAATAACCATAAATGACAATTGAACTTATAAAAGACATTGTAGACACTTACTCTAAATATGGTGCCACCTCATCACAATTTTGAAGGATGTATAGATGGGCAGCATTAATGTCACGTTGCTCAAGAAATATCCTTGAGATTTGCCACTAAATCTGCCGAATAGTTGAATATTGATATAGGAGGACTAATTGAACATCCTTCACCCGAATCAACATTTCGAGGCATCCTAGTCCTTCTTGTGTCAACTTATTCGGATAGTAATAAGAGGCAAAAGTGGAAGTCTCCTCTACTAAGTATGCTTTACAAATGGAACCCTCTACCCGTGCCTTGTTCTTGACTTTGTGTTTAAGGGAGTGAAAAAACCTATTAAAGAGGGTTACATACAAATAATTACTAGTTTTAAGGAAAGCTAAAATGCATACCCCGCATTTGGGTACATACAAATAATTAATTAAAATAATTGATGTTGTATACCTCTCAAATGGATACATCCGATGGTATTGATTGGACCACCAACTCTTACTTCTTAAGTAGATGAACAGGAAGGTGTTCCATTGAATCAACGAAACTTCGCCGGAAGATTTGTTCCAACTTACATAACAACAACTGTATCTTCTCCTCCATATCCTTCAATTGATTCACATTTAGTGTTGATGAAGTAAGCTCCTGAAAAAGTGCTAAGCTCAACAAGTGGGTTCCAAATTAGTTTCATGTAAAAACGTCGAACGCAATTGAAGCAACCGTTGCATGAACATGTGACAATCATGACTCTTCATTCCATGTAACATTGCTTCCTTAATGTCAACACATCTACCAAGATTGGAAGCATACCCATCGGGCAACTTTAGTTCTTTAACCCACCTACTGAATGCCTAATTTCTATGGTTTGCTTAGTGTATAACTTGCCTGGTTTTTGATAAGTCCGCCACGACCACCGTCTTCCAACTCAAGCTCCTTCGATTACAAATTTCCGTAAAATCCAATCGGGCTTTATTTGTTTCCTTTGTCCTCCCCTTGATGTCCATCACAGTGTCAAACACATTCATAAACACTTTCCTCTCAGTATGCATGACATCAATATTGTGATGCAGTAGGTGCATTCGCCACTACGGCAACCTCCAAAATATACTTTGTTTTGTCCAATTATGCTTGATGCCATAATAGGGAATATGTTCTCCGTGGGATTCGTGGACGAGCATTAAATTCTCTACTCTCCGCCATAAATTAGGACCAGACAAACGTGGGGGAGGGGGTGTGGATTCCGCACAACGCTTCTTGAATGCATTCTTGTTCCTCATATAAGGAAGATCTTGTGGAAGGAATTGATGATGACAATCAAAATATGAGATCTTTCGACCATTTTTAAGCGTGAATGCCTTCGATCGCTCCATACATATTGGGCAACCAAGCTTCCCCACGGTCATCCAACCTTACATCATCCCATAGGTGAGGAAGTCATTGATCATCCACATCAAAGTTGCTTTCATCATGAAATTCTGCCTCAAAGATACATCATAAGTCAACACACCATCATTCCATAACATTGTCAACTCATCTATCAGGGGCTGCAAGTACACATCAATCTTCCCTTTGGATTAGACGGGCCCCGATTATGACGGTCAGGAACATAAACTCTTGCTTCATGCACATCCTGGGGGAAGATTGTACTAAGTCGGGATAACCTAGGCCAACAAGACTAGGCTTTTCCAGATTGCCCGAAGGATTAAATCCATCTCGTACATAATCCCAATCGGACGTTCCGAGGGTCATGAAACGCCTATATGAACCCTATCAAAATGCAAAAATGCTTCCAAGCTTCTCCATCCGACGGATGACACAAGACATCTTGCTCCTCCGATGTTCACTATGCCACCTCATGTGAGATGCAGTGGGCCATTGAAGAGTACAATCTTGTAAGTCTTGGCACGAGCGGAAAGTACCACATCTTTTTAAAGCGGTCTTCTTCACAATACCCCTCCTAGTGGTTGTCTAGTACCGATCAGTACCACAAAAACGACAACATGTTATGATATCCGCTGAATCATCCTAGTAGAAAAACATACAACCATTCAGCCAACAATTAATATTCAATCACCCCGGACTCCAAATTCTCCATGACATCTTAGCATGATTAAAACTAGTAGTCATTCTTTTGTGGTCAGGCAACGCATTGGAGATTGTATTGGTGAGTCGATTAAAACATCCTTCTTGAATATTGGAATCATATTTGATACTCAACCATTCCATACACATCGACAACTCCATGTACTCCGACATCTTTCCCACACCTGGAGATCTTTGCAAAGACTCAGCATGTCATAGAATCTTTGAGTTTCGGGATTCGGATATTACGGTGCCAATTAAATAGCCCGAGCAACCCTACAACGACACTTATATATTATGGTGCATTCCAATAACTCCATCAATCTCCTTCTTATGACAATGTATGAATATATCCCATTTCGGAGAAGAAACCTTTACCACACTCGGTTAATAATAGTTATTCCCTTATTCAAATGCCTTATACATAACGAAATTTCGGAAGCATTTTCCAGCGGTCTCAAGTACACGACTCGAGCATGGTGGGATCCACCACGATCAAGTATTCACCAGGAGAACAAAAGGAAATGCATCGGACCAAGATTTCGTCAAGTATATAAGGCATTTGAACATGGAAATGACTATTTATGAGTGTGTAAAAAGGTTTTTTCCCAAACTATCCCACTTGGACAATGCTAGATTCAATACAATGAGCATGCATACCTTGAGTAAGGTCGCATGCTCATTAATATTGAATCTCAAATAGGAAACTAAGGCTTTCATAAATTAATCATTAACTCTAATAGAAATAAAACCATAATTATATATTCACTTTATGACAAAAAAAAGACATATTAACTATTACTATGCAAACTTGGATATAATTTATCAGCATAAATAACCTGAATCACACAACCTATTGAGCTCCGCTCTCCACTAACAAACAACACATAATCGACAACCACATGCATCATTTCTAAATTATCAAAGACACAACCAACATCCCGCCTTTCGAACATGAGCACATACTATTGAGCTCCGCTCTCCACTAACAAACAACGTATAATTACAATGAACTATCTTAATAGAGAGTGTTGAGACAACTTACCCGAGAGATAAAACAAAGAACTGTCAAGGATAAGGGGAGGAGTCGGAGACAACAAAGAAGGAATATGGCAAGCAAGGACCTATTGTGCATAAATTAAATTAGTACTTTCAAATCAAAATCGAGTGTTCAAATAATAAAGTGTAATCAAGAAATTAGAAAAACAATATTCACATCGTAATGAGTAAAAGCACAAAATGAAAGTAAAGGTTGATATATATGCTAGGTAGGACCAAGCCGTCTATGCCATGGAGAGTGTAGTTAAATAGGCTTTAGAATATTCAAGTAATGTTGTGGATCACTTATTAATTCTTAATGATAAACAATGCCAGAGAATGCTAACTCAGCTTCAAATTGCACATGGCCTAGAGTTGCACCCGAGTAATACACAATAATAGGTATTACTCATCAAGTCACACATCAAGATTTTGAAAAAGAAGTATTCTCATATTGTGAATTTGACAACATAGTATCAATAGCTGGCCTTATCTCAATGCAAAATTAAATGGTCAACTTTTTTAAAAAAATTAGAGTCCTGAAGAAATCTCTATTAACATGAAGAAACCATCAAAATAGGAAAAGTTTAGACTGTAAAGTAATGGTTGAAACATTAAAATAGTCCAAATGCAAATTTTTCCACCTCAGTTCGATGAACCAAGTACTACTTAAAACCTTAAACCCCACTCATTGGATAAAGAAAAGCTATGACTTTGTCATTTCTTGCAATGCAATCTTTAGGAACCTTTCCAATTTTCCAATTTCTATTAGCATAAGTGGTGATGGTAAGCTACATAGCCACAGTCCATAACATAGATATATATAATATCACCATGCCATCAGAATGTTGAAAAATATTCAGGGAATATATGTAGGAACACCTTATTGCAACTCAAAAATTCAAATAATTAGAGTTCAAATACCAACAAGTATTACAAACTCATGAAAATTTTAATTTAGGAATTTCATCGAACAAGATATAAACAAAACAAATATCTAAACTAGATTGAAGAGAATGGATTACAATTCATAATAGAAACTGAATACCCTTTTTTATATTACTTCACAACAAAGAAAATCAAAGAAAGAGGTAAGATTACCAAATGGGTGAAGTTAAACCCTAATGATCGGCTTGAACCCTAACCCGAGAGACAAAACCGAGAGGAGCTTGTGGGGGGTGGTGGCTGCGGATGTAACCGGGGAGGTGGTGGTGGTGGTCTCAAAGAGCCCGAGACAGAGAGAGAAATAGAGCGAGAAAGAGAGAGAGAGGAGAGAGAGAGAGAGAGAGAGAGGAGAGAGGAGTGGATAATTTACCTTGCGGTGTCGACCGGAGGTTGATGGTGGCCGGATTCGCTAGCAGAGAATGAGTGTGGAGACCTGATGAAGCATAAAATAGAGGGAGAAGAAATGGGAGGAGGCGTGGGCGTGGTGATCGACACTGTGACACAATGGCCGGAGGTGTGCGCGTCGTGGCCGGAGACGAGGAGGTGGTGGTAGGGGGCTTGAAGGAGGAAGAGAGAAGGAAAGTTGCAGAAGTGAGGAAGAAAGGGGGTCAGTTCGCGATTTAGGGATTTTATTTTTAGCGATTGAAATATTCGGTCGCTAAATAGGTAGCCAAAACTAAATTTTAAATTTGGTCGCCAAATCCTTCGCAAAGGGCTCCCGTTTTTAATTTATTGCATGTTTTTGAGACCGAACTGCATTTCTGGGTCGCAAAATAATCAAAATTTTACCGTTGGATTATTATCGGTAGCCAAATTGGTCGCCAATAAGTCAACAAAGTTTGACTTTTTAAATTTATAAAGTTAGCGACCGAAATTGCGACGGATCGGGTTTCTACTTTCATTAATTGAAACTTTACATGAGATGCTAAAATCTGTCGCTAATTCGGTCGCCACTAGCAACTTCCAAATCCAGGTCATTATTTTAGGTCACTATTTGACCTTTTTTGTAGTGTTTTGTTCCGCGACTAAGTTCTTTGATTAGAAGGTTCTAGTCAAGAAAAGGGTTTGGTAAATCTCTGTTTTATGCAAACTTACTTCTTTTAAGTGGGAATGTTGTTTTAGTTACGTTAGAGAAAATTGATTTATGCATCATTTTAGATGGTAGGGGAGTTATGGGAGTTATGAGTTACTAATGTTGTTTTTAATGCCTCTTCATTGTGTCTTCTGTATGAGATGATCTTTGGAACAAGTTGAGTAATTGAGTATGCATACTTTACTATATGAGTACTAGTATGAGTAATTGATTTTCTTTTTTATTTCTGATTTTTAGTTTTTGTTGTGCATTGTTCTTCTTTGGTTTCGCTTGTGTGTTGTGCACAGGCATTGAGTTGCTCCAATTTTTGGGGGCACAAATTTGGTTCCTCAGCTCCAATCTTTCTCTCGGTCTCCTTCATTCTTCTCTCCAGATAATTTTTGTATGTTTTTTTTTAGTTAATGTCTATGTTGTTAAGTGATTTGTGTATTTATGTGTACGTTGTTAATTTTTATATATGTTTTTTTTTGTATTTTTAATGTGTTAAATTTTATGAATCGTGGTAATTACTATTTGTTTTAAAATTGGTTGTGAGATGATTTTGTATGAGTTTTGGTTGATTTTGAATGTACTAATTATGATCTCTATGTATGAGCTAATTTTTATGATTAAGTCTCAAATTTTGTATGATTTGCAATTTTATATGATTAAGCATTTCATAAAATTAAAGGAACAAACTCAAAGAAAATTATCTATCTAACATTAACTTAAAGAAAATTTAGATATACATATTTAATTGGTTTGAAAGACTTTAATTTAAAATAATTATAACTAAATTTAATATATTAAATAAAAAATCAACTAAGTATAATAAATTGATTCAATAATTGTAATAAACTACTAACGTGGAATAAGAGGAGATTTGGTGGTTATATCACGATAGCTTATCAACGGTTGGTGCGTGACAGTATTAACTTAAAAAAATTAAGTGAAAAATATTGAAATAATTTTGAGTGAATAAATTTTTTAAAATAATTAATTTTTTTAAGCAAAATGGGGTGCAAAGGCATCACTGTGGAAACTTGGCATCCCAACTATGTTGGCACCCTTAATTAATTAAGGTAGGAATTAATATTATATAATATCTATAAAATTAAATAAACAGATGAAATAATTAAAATTTAATTACAAAAATAATTAAATAACAAATTAAGTGGAAAATAAATTTTGTTTTGATAATTCAATATAAAGAATGTAATATTTTTCTTAGCACTTATAAAGATGTTAAGTTTCATAATACTTGAAACAGAAACTTTAAAAACTCATAAAATTTCCAAAATACTGAAAGTTGACAATACTATTTATGGAATATTTCTTGCAAAATTGTAAAATGCTTTATGGTGTTGGTTATTATTTAATTTTGTTTTTTTTGTTTTTTTCCATTCTTTGTATTCGTTTTTTGCCGTTGGTATTTTATGTTTTCTTTCAACTGGTGTAAAAAAAATTATGGTCCGTAATTGCTCACTTCCAAGTAATTGTAATTGATTTTTTTATCTGATTATTTTTTCCATGATTTTTATTAGTCCATATGCACTTTAAGTTGCTAAAGTGAGGGGGATTAGTTTAAGCAATTACCTTTATCTTATGTAATTAGTTGCTAAGTATGTAGGTATATTAAATTGTCTATAGCGTTAAAGTTTTATTTTCTAGATGAGTTAATAGTTGAGAAAAACCTAAGTTGCCCATTTGAGGTTCAATATTTTTGAGCATTCGTCTGCAAGTTACTATGCTCTTGGTATTGAACCTTGAATTGTCCAAGTGAGACCATTTAAGAAAAAACTTATCCTTTACTAGTATAATAGTTATTCATTAATTCTTATGTGATATATCTAATGAAATTTTGGTCTGACACATTACACTACCAAAAAATATGTTTTTAGAGACCATCAACTTCAGCCGCTAAATATGGAAATTCGGTCGCTAACCATTTAGCGACCGATTTAGTGACTGAGTTTTCATATTTAAAGACCGAATTTCAATATTTAGCGACCGATTAAGTGTGGTCACTGAATTCAGTGGATAAAATTCCTTTTTTTGTAGTGTTACCTTTTGTTTTATCGGTATATACTTGATTACGGTATCTCACTATGGTCAAGTCATGTACTTTGAAACCAATGGGAAATGTTGTCGATATTGCGTCAAATATGAGACATGAGAACTGATGATTAACTATGATACGAGTGTTGAAGAAGTTTTTTCTCGAATGGTATAGGGTCATACCAATGAAAGAAAGGGAGCAGTTCTACAAGGTGAAACATAAATGTGTCGTTATTTTGGATGTGTCTGAGATTGCCAATAATAGTTTTTCAAGATATTTGTCTTTTTTGGATCATGCAGGGTATAAAATTTTATCCTTCGAGTCATAGTTGGATGTACAATAAGGTATATCTGGTCAAAACGGGGTTGAAGCTATCTTTTTTTTATGGTATTGAAGAATTTGTTACTAAAGCAAGTCAGCAAATTAATTATATCAATGAGGGGGGATTAGATTTCCTTGTGTGAAGTGCGACTGTACAAAGATTAAGAGTACAGACAATGTGTTGTATAAAGTTGGGTTTAAGGCTAATTAATGTATTTGGACAAATCATGGAGAAGAACTGCCACAATTTGATTTCGGTACTGACGAGAATTGCACTGGTAGCTCAAGTAGTGGTGCAGAAGAGAGATATGAAGATCATTTTGTTTCAATGCAAGAGATGGTGTGTGACGCTCTCATGATGCCTGGGTTGTTTGTGTCAAATGATATAGAAGAGCCTCCAAAGCGAGCAGAATCACATAAATTTTATAATATGCGACAGAGACAAATAAGCCTTTGTGGGAAGGGTCCACCCCGACTGAAGTTATCAATGTGTGTTACGCTTTTATCTACTAAGTCCAATTGGAACATACTCGACATGGACTTGGATTTCATTGCCAAAATAGTTTTGTCGCGGACGCCTTTCAAAAGGGGAATACCCAACAATTTTGATGATGTGAAGAGGTTAGTGTCCATCTTGGGATTGGAGTTCAAGTTGATTCACTGTTGTAATATTGGGTGCTTGATCTTTTACGAAAATGAATTTGACTTAAATGATGGTGCTTTGGTTGAGTGCAGATTTTGCCACACACCAAGGTATGGTCACTGCAACACTTACAGAAGTAATCATAAACCAGTCTCGGTCAAGTCGATGTTCTACTTGTCAGTCATTCCAATGTTACAGAGGATGTTTGCATCAACGCAGATCATGGGAATATGATGTGGTACCATGAGAATAGGAGGACTTCAGGAGTGTTATGTCATCCTTCTGATGGCAAATCATGTAAGTACTTTGAACGGCTACATCCTAATTTTGTTGAGGATCTTCGCAATTTATGACTTTGGTTATGCTCGGATGGCTTTACCCCCATATATCCAATCCCCGGCTTCGCCTTGTTCCTACTGGCCCGTTATTGTTACCCCTACAATCTTCCTCCTAAAATGTGTATGTCAAAACCACATATTTTCTTGTATTGTTCGATTCGGATCCATCTAATGCAAAGGTTGGCATTGATGTTTACTTACAACCTTTGATTGATGACTTGAAGAGGTTGTGGAATGGTGTTTTGGCGTACGATGTTTCACGGAAACAAAATTTTACAAGGAGGACAGGGTTGATGTGGACAATTAATGACTTTCTTGCATATGGCATGTTGTCCAGTTGGGGTCGCATGGAAAATTGGCATGTCCTCATTGTAAGGATCATACAAAAGCATTTACCTTGAGATACGGGGGAAGATGTTCTTTTTGACTTCCATTGTAGGTTCTTACCAAACGATCATTCATTTAAAAGGAATAAGAACGCCTTCGGGAAGGGGGTTGTTGAAGCAGATGGGTTGCCTCTCGAGGTTGACACCTGCACATGTTTGGCGTAGTCGGGGACTTGGTAAAAGTCGCAGGTCGAGTTTTCATATTAGAAGGATACGAGGAGTGGCATAATTGGACAAAGAGAACTATTTTTCGAGATCTCCCCTAATGGAAATATAATTTATTGAGGCACAATCTCGATTTTATGCACATAATTTTTTTTTATTTCACAACATATTCAACATGGTGATGGACATGCGTGGCAAGACCAAAGACAACGATAAGGCTAGAATGGACTTAGTTGTATTGCAAGCGACGGACTTGGAGTCTGAAACATCAGGCTAATGAAGATGAACATGCCAATGGCCAATTATAACTTAACTATCCATGAGGCAAGGTTAGTTTGCCAATGGATATACCCCGACATGTTGCTCCATCCACTCAGTTCTTGGGAGTACCCTTAGGATCGCTTGGATGCCCACCCCGGGTTTCGGACTCAGACCCATGGAGAGCTCCGGACAATCATATGCAAGGGGCAGAGCTTCCTCACACGGTGATCAATAGTCCGATCATCACAAGCGAGGAAAGTCATGGATGTACATGTTGACAATCCGGCAAGTGTACCGTTTCGTTGCAAGTAATAAAACACGGTAAGTAAATACTGAGGTCGAACACAAGGATTGGAAGACCAATTTAACTAATTTTAATAAGGAATTTCAATCCGTTTGGCCAAATCAAAGAGAATTGGTTATGAAGAGAGACAAAATTAAATCAAAGATTAAATAAAAAATGATTAATTAAAGATTCTAAAAGATTGTGATGAGATTTGATTATGACTAACGCTCTAAGGTCACAAATTCACCTACCCTATCAAGCAAGTTACCCAATTGTTTTATCTCATTATCTCTAGTTTCAATTTAATTTCTTGTCAACCGGGAACCCTCAATTATCCTAATGTCACTTCCGATTTTCAAAAGGAAATATCTACAATTGGAAGTCGTCAATTTCCCAATTTATTCAACCCATAACTAGATTAATTAAGTTCTTGGTTCCCTATAGGGATTACACCACTTTCCTATTCTACCCCTAGTAATGTTCAAGCGGTGTTCTTAATTCATGTCATAAGCACGAATCACTTCCTAGCTTCAACGCACTAGACTAGTTAACCACTGGCCACATGATTAACACAAACAACACATAATTAAGAAACAAGAGAAGAGGCAAGGGTATAAGAAAATATTACTTGGTTAAACTATGTCATCAGAGGCGACTCCATCGTTCCCTTAGAAAGGATGATTAGTTCCTCATAGAGACGAAAAAAATGAAAAAAGTAATAAAATCATTCATCCTTCGAGAACTGACTCAAAACACACTACATAGCTCCAAGCAAACTAGGATTTACAATTCTCCAATCAAAAGCGGCTCTTATTGACCTAAAACAAGCTATTTATAAGGTTTGGAATCTGTGAGCGCTCGCGGGGCGAGCAAGGATTCGCGAGGCGAATTTTAAGTTGGCGCCAGTTCAAATTTGGACTTTTCGCGAGGCGAGAGACGGTTTGCGAGGCGAGGCAGAATGATCTTCATTTCACCGAGTCTGCCTCGCGAGGCAATCTTGCCTCGCGAGGTGAGGCTGAATGGCTCCTGTTCCTACTTGATCTTCTCCTCTAGCTCACTAGGCGAGCTTATGTTCTCGAGGCAAATAGCCAATTTTTACCTTTTGCTTGTTTCCTTTATTTTAAAAGCTTGAATAATTAAAGTCCTAAAACGAGAATGAACTTGCCATTGGTATCAAAATTGGCTTTTTGATAAAAACCACGGTTTATCAAAAACTTAAACATTGCTTGTCCCCAAGCAAACTTACAAAATGAAAGACTTTAATTAGATGGAATTAATCACTCCCCAAAAAGAAATTACTTTAAAAATTTCCCTAATTTATTTAATCAATCCTCAATTTCATCTACTTTCAAACCATGAGAATCATATCAATCATACATTCATTACTCTAAGTAGGGGCTCCAAGTCACATACACAAAGGAGATCACCAAATTTAAATAATTGCCTTCCTCACAAGGGTATTTAGTAATTCACTCATTCGCTCAATTTGTCAAGGATATCAACTTTTCACTCAATTTTCACATTTTAAGAGCACTTTCCATGAATTTGATTTTCATCTCAACAAAGTTCCCACAAAAACATGTATGCAACATCAAAAGGTCTTTTAAAGGTTGTAATGTGGCCTGGCTAAAGGTAGGATATGTAAAGGATCAAGGCTAAGTTCCTAAGATTTATGAGAGCATAAAATGTGCAATTATAATTTTTGATCTTACTCTTAATTCTTTTTCTATTTTTTTATTTTTTTATAATTTGGGTGACTACAACCTTTTTCTTTCTCACATCTTTTTTTTTCTTTGCTTTGCCTTTTTTGGCATTTTTGCAATCATTTTCTTTCTTAAGCCTTTGGCTTCAACCATTTTGCTTTTTCTTTTTCTCAACCAAAACAACATGATAAACTTTGTAGCCACCCCAAACTTAGTTTCCAAACAACACTTACATTGCTAGGTGTCCATGCTCTCCTAAATCCTAAGATTGGGTTTACATGGTTTTTTTCAGATTTTATGACTTGTAACATAAGGTCATCAAGAAATAATAGGCTATTTAAGCTCAATGTGGCTAACAAGGGATCATGCATCACGGTTGGTTCATATTTGGCCAAGTAGCTACTTCAAAGAAAATTGCCTAAATCATTTGATGCAAACATATAAACATGCAAACCATGAAGAGATTCAAGCAAATCCGAGAAAGTACAACTTAACAGTGATTCACACAATTAAAAACAATGTTGGAGGCTCAATTTCCTCACCTAGACATTTTTAGAAAATTATTTGACCGAGATACATCCCTAATGTGTGCACCCCTTCACCCCAAACTTGTCATAAATCATGCAATCATAATAAATTTTTTCAAAGTTTGCTTTTCAATCTTTCATGGGGATCGATTTTTCAATTTTTCAAATCATTAGGGAACACATCGAGGTTTTTAATTTTTATCATATGCACTCAATTTAGGCTTAGTGTAATTTTGCCCATCAAGACTTACCAAGAAGACTCTAAGTCACATGCAATTTATATATATATATATATATATATTGACCAACTATTCAAATGCAACCAAAATGATTCAGAATAGAAGAAACAAATAGAAAAGAAAAGAGTTGAGTTTTAGAAAGATTTATCTCAAGGGGTCCGAGCGGACCTCACGCTCTCATTAGCCTGTCTCGCCTCTTCCTTATCTTTCCTTGGTTTCTTCCTTGGTCTAGTAGACTCGGCCTCCTCGTCAAGATACTTAGCCCAAACTATGTCCGGGCTTTCGATCTTTTTTTCTCTTGGGGCCTTTCCCTTTGGACCTCCTTTCTTTGCTTGCCTAATTCCTTCCATCTCCATCCATGCACAATCATTTGTGATTTTGAAAATGAGTAGCCACACGGGTCCCACCTGTCCACTTCTTCCTTGCTAAAGAATTCCACATCCGGAATGGGATCCTGTTGCGCTCCACCGCTTCATTATCTTTTCATATAGAGTATGCTTAGGAGATATGTGCACTGCGAAGTCACATTGACTTTTTTCAACTTCACGATCAATTTCCCTCCTAACAAAGTCATTTACACCCTGATCAAAGCTTAAGTGAAACGGATCCATTTCCCTTTATTTTTCTTAAGTCAAGTTTTCCACGTGAGGGTTTGGGATCTGCTTTTCTCTAATGCATAGTTGAACATATTCATAATCGGGGTGGTTCGGAGTGATGTCTTTTTCATCAACCGGTATTCTCACCTTGCGTAGGTGACTCAAGTCAAGCATCTATTAATTCACATATCAAAAACCTTGGTCAATATCATAATCAAAATGCAAACTAAAAAAAATCAAAAGCAAAATCAGTATCGATGCATGCATCATAAAAATATAGTCATCAAAGAGTACATCAGTATCAAAATAACTAAAAGAAATGAGTTTCTAGCTAGCCATCAAGATACAACCATATCGAATCAACAAAAATAGCTAGAACTCATATATACCGGGGTGTGGGTAGGGGATCTGATAATGATGGTGCCGGCTCATAGATCAAAATCAATATGGTATGTCGGGTCACCTCGTCGCTGAGCTACCGTTGCATCATCCACCAGAGGTACCTCGGGCACCCCCCCTTGTGTCATGGCATCCTGATCTCCAGGATAATCCTGCCACCATAGCCGAGGTGCCAAGTTCTCCTCGGAAGGGAAAATGGGTACCCGGCCCTCCTGATGAGCTAGGGACATCTCCCTGAAAAAATCTCCCAACACAGCATTATCCCTCCTCATAGCCTGCTGGTTCTGCAAAAGCAGAGCAATATCAGCTGATCGTGACCTCGGAGGGGAATGTGGTCTCCTCGGTGGTGCGAGCTCAGTGAAGCAGAAGCGGCGTATGTACTCTCTGTCGATCGGCTACCCGGGGATCTTCTCCACCTAGTCAGACACTGCTACACCCGCCCTGAGGATTAGCTCAGTAATTAGAAACCCGTGTCCCAAGCACTCCTTTGGTGCCCTCGAGTTTGCCTTCTGCTGAATATCCTATGCAATGACTGCCCCAACATTGATGCTCTCTTCCTTCATAATACTATATATAAGATGGGCCCGGGCAGCTATAATGGTGGACTCGTGAGAGTTAACCATCAGGCTGGCGTGTACGAACGTTGACCATACCCGGGCCACTGGTGATAGATCCTGCCTCCTCAACCTCCGTAGGTTCCCAGAGGTCCCCACCTCCCACTGGGCCCTCTGCCTGCAACATGTCTCCAATTTCTCTGCAGACAATCCCTGTACTGCTGGCAACATCTCATACGGGCTCCTATCCTCCCAGGTGATAGGGATGCCCATACAGGTGTTAATCTCATCTATCGTGAAAGTCGTGGGCACCCCTCTCACCATAGAAACACACCCTGGGTCATTAATATCGGGGTTGAGGGCGTTGGCTTAAAATTCCTGAACCAGTTGGATATCTAACCGGCAAGGAAGGTCAGCCAACATACCCCAACCACTAGTGTGAATCTGTCTAGAGATAGACGAATAGTTGTTCCCCACAAAGACGACCCTCCTCTCTAGGACCATCTCCTTCTGTGTTACCAACTCCCAATGCTTCTCATGAAGAGGAGTTGGGAAGCGGGGAGCAGAGGAAATACCCCCAAAAGAGGAACCTGGTCCCTTGGAGAACAACAAGTCATCATCATGGACAGATTGGCACTTCTTGCGCTTAACTTGCTATTTTTCAGCGTTTTTCGGGGGAGCCATAAATAAAAAACCAGAAAAGTCCCAATACAATTTATAACATTTCAATAGAGATCTATGAATACAGAATCCCATCTCTAGTTTCTTAACAGACCTATATCAGGCATCAAATTCTCCAAGAATAATACATAGCTTCATTTCCAAACATTTCAGAAAAATACTCTTAATGCCCTCCTTATCATGCATAATCTCTATCTAATACCCAAAATAACCCCAAACATAGGTTTCTAAGCACAACAATACAGTTCAGTTCACCTTAGTTCAAAGCAACAGACATGCATAAAAACCATTCAAGTTCAAGTTCAAAAAATCATAAAAATATCAAAACCCAATCTCACTATCCACGTACAATTTATCGTCAGACATCTATCATTTAGGTTCATTGTACGTAGCACAATCAAGAATCAAAAGTGTATATTCAAACATAATCCTAACCTATTCTTGAATTTCAAAATTTGAGTCCTTGAGGTTTTCTCAACCAAAAATCAATCAAACTAGAGATTAGGTAGGATGATTGTTACCTTGCTAATGTGTTTCAACAGTGAGAGTGTGAAAAGTGAAGAGAATGAAAATCCCTTGCAAGCTCGCGCGAGAGAGAATGAGACGAGTTTTTGTTTCTTTTTTGTAAATTTTCGAAAAATGGCTCGTTCTCATCTCGCCGGCCTAAAAACTGTCCACGTTCGCGAGGCGAGCCCGTTCTCGCGATGCGAATCGTAAAATTCCCAAATCAGAACCCTAATTTTTGGTTTTCGCGGGGTGAACCCTAGTTCGCGAGGCAAAATTGGGGTTTCTGAGACTTTTCGTATTCCCAGATTCGCGAGGCGAAGAGATATTCCTGGGGTGAATCTGGGTTTTCTTGGCAGTTTTTATTTTTTTTCAGAATCACGTCACGAACATGATGTTCACGATGCGAGGCAGAACGAGGTGCCCACCTCTGAGATTCTGGCTTTCAGTCTCGCGAGGCGAATCCTGGTGTCGCGGGGCGAGCCAGAGACATGATTTTATGTGATCCCTCTAGCTCGCGGGGTGAATTACTACTCACGAGGAGAGCCAAAGACAGGATTTTCTGTGATCCTTCCGGCTCGCGGGGAGAATTCCTGCTCGCGAGGCGAGCCAGAACTGAATTCTTCCCTGCCTTTCCTAAAAGCAATTAAATCCTACATGCTTTCCTAATGCAAGTTTCTAACTAAGGACCTTATATGAGGACTCTTTTTATTTGTTTTTTTTGGACTCTATAAGTGCAAAAGAAGGATATCTAGCTAGGTTGCCTCCCAAGAAGCGCTTGTTTAACGTCTCGAGCCTGGCGGAAACAACTCCCATTAGGGCTCAATTAGCTGTAGCACTTGATTTCTAGTTGGGATTGGTTCTCCATGATAATGTTTGAGGCTCTGTCCATTCACCTTGAAATTCTCGCCCTTACCTTCCAATTCCACTGCTCCATATGGAGAAACCTTAATAATCTTAGATGGTCCGGACCACTTTGACTTAAGTTTTCCTAGAAAAAGTCTCAACCTTGAGTTGTAGAGAAGTACCCATTGTCCCGGTTCAAACTTCCTAGGCAAGATGTGCTTGTCATGCCATGTCTTTGTCCGCTCTTTATAAAAACTTGCATTCTCATAAGCTTGCATGAGGATTTCAGATAATTCATTCAAGTTTAGTAACCTTTTTTCTCCAGCCTTCTTTAAATCATAGTTGAGTTATTTGATTGCCCAATAAGATTTTTGTTCCAATTCTACCGATAGATGGCAAGCTTTTCCAAACACTAAGTTGTAAGGGGACCTTCCAATTGGAGTCTTGAAAGCAGTCCTATAGGCCCACAAAGCATCATCTAACTTTCTTGACCAATCCTTTCGTGAGGAGTTAACGGTTTTCTAAAGAATGCACTTCAACTCACGGTTGGATATTTCTGCTTGCCCATTGGTTTGTGGATGGTAGGATGTTGATACCCTATGCTTGACTCCATATCTTGATAGTAGATGGTTCATTTGTTTACTTCAAAAGTGAGATCCACCATTACTAATCAAGACTCTTGGAACCCCAAATCTAATGAAGATATTGCGCCTTAAAAATTTCATGACTACCCGCGCATCATCCTTTGTTGTTGGGATTGCTTCCACCCACTTTGACACATAATCCACCGCTACTAAAATGTATTGATAGGAGAAGAGGGTGGGAATGGTCCCATGAAATCAATCCCCCAAACATCAAAGAGCTCTACTTCAAGCATGCAATTAAGAGGAAGTTCATGCCACCTAGAGATGTTTCCAACCCTTTGGCAACGATCACAATTCTCAACAAAAGTGTGGGCATCCTTGATGAGTGTTGGCCAATAAAACCCGCTTTGGAGGACTTTTTCTGTGGTCTTGTTTCCCCCAAAATGCCCACCATAATCTGAGCTATGGCAATGCCACAACACGTTTCCAATTTGATCACGAGGAATGCACCTCCTTAGGATCCTATCAGTGCATTGCTTGAAGAGATAAGGGTCCTCCCATACATAGTACCTTGCGTCCGAGAAGAATTTTTTTATTTGTTGATTAGTCCATCCTTGCCGAACTACATTTGAAGACTTGAAGTTGGCCATGTCCGCGAACCAAAGAGAATATTTTTCAAACAATGTGAATAGTTTCTCATCAGGGAATTCTTCCTTGATGTCTAGTAATTTGTCCTCGGTATTGGGATTGACCAATCTTGATAAGTGGTCCGCTACACCATTTTCTGACCCTTTTCGATCCCTAATTTCAATATGAAACTCCTGCAAAAGAAGAACCCACCGAATTAATCTAGGTTTGGCCTCCTGTTTTGTCAACAAGTGTCTTATGGCCACATGATCGGTGAATACAACAATTTTAGACCCCACAACATAGGACCTAAATTTATCTAAAGCAAAAACCATAGCTAGGAGTTCTTTTTCAGTGGTGGAATATTTAGCTTGTTCATCATTTAAAATTTTACTTGCATAGTAAATCACATGAGCTAACTTTTTCACCCTTTGACCCAAAACCGCCCTACCGCATAATCACTAGCATCACACATGATTTCAAAGGGTAAATTCCAATTAGGTGTAGTGATTATGGGTGCGGTGACAAGCATATTTTTTAAAGTATTGAAAGAATTTAAGCTAGAAGCATTAAAATCAAAGGATATGTGATGAGTGTGATTTCACCTCATCTTTGTCCATCATTTTGCATGCATTTTCATGTAGTTTAGGCATATTTTTATTAGATTTTAGGTTAATTTTCCTTTGGAACGGGTAAGGCGGTTTTCGTGTGTTGTTTTGCAGATATCAAGGGTAAAATGCTCAAGATCAACCATGATGAAGTTTGGATGAAGATGGAGCTTTAAAACTGAAGAAAATGAGCCAAACAGAGCCCATCACGGCCTAGCCGTGATGCCCATCACGACCATGATCGAGCAAAACTGAAAAAGGAACAAAGGCTGAAGTCAGAGTCTGTCACGGCCGTGACCCAAAACCACCACAAGTCAGAGACCATCACAGCCACAGCCGTAATTCAGAACACGGCCACAAAAGGAATACTCGCGTCGCGATCAATATCTTCGCGTCGCGAACGAATGGAACTTCCAGAAATACCAGAAACAGAGACCGTCACGGCCTGCCCGTGATGACCATCACGGCCGTGACGCGCATTACTTGGACCTGAAGAAACCGAATTTGGATCAGAATTTGAGTTAGATTGGGATTCTAACTTCCCACATCTATAAATATGGACCAGGCAGATGCAGAATGGGGGGATATTAGATGGAGGATCATATCTACACTTGTAAACTAGGACTCTAGGCATAGATCTCTCTTCTCCTCTTCTCCTCTCTTCTCTGATTTTTCTGATTTTTCATTATGTTGTCAACCCAGCTTGTCATCTCCATGGCAAGATTGGAGTAGTAGCTTAGTTTCTAGGGATTGGGGCTCTGCCCAAGTTTTGTTTACAATGTTGAATTTGATGTAATATCTTTGTAATTACGATTTTGCTTTAGATCTGATTTCTAGTGTGTTAATCACTCGTAAAATCGGCGACCGCTTATTTGCGTGACGTAGACGTTCTAAGGAGGAACCTAGCGGTGAACTTAGGATTTCTAGTGTGTTTCACTCGTAAAATTCGGCGGTTGTTTGTTTGTGAGATGTGGATGATCTAAGGAGGAACCTAGCGGTGAACTTAGGTTTATTTTCATGACTAAGACATTTTAAGGAGGAACCTAGCGGTGAACTTAGGTGTCGGACCTATAGAAGTCAGACTTGGGACTGAAATCATGAGAGTTAGAAGCCGTCCCTCGAGGAGCAACGAGTTGTCACGGAACGCAAAGGGTCCAATCTGGGATCGACTACCACGAGAGTAGAGGTCGGGTCAATTGGGCACGGCTTTTGTAACCCGAGAGGGAGCTTAAGCTATCAGAGGATAAACTCGCCTTCAAGGCAATTTCGCTAATCATCAAGGGTAATCGACTTAACAACGTAAACGATCCTGTTGGTAACCTAAATCCCTAGGAATCTGTTTAAATCTAAAACCCCAAAAACATTTGTTTTCTGTTTGTTTATCTTTTAAATTTCGAATTCAAAAACCCTTTTCACTCAAAACATAAAAATCCTTTTTAAAACTGTCCAGATCTAATCGATTCAAAAACCGATTGCGATTCGGGAACACAGTCTCTGTGGGTTCGATATCTTTTATTACTTGACGGCAATCCGGTACACTTGCCGGAATCGCAGGAGAGCGTCGCGCTCGACCACACGCGCGCCACAGCTCACTATCAAGTTTTTGGCGCCGTTGCCGGGGACTGTGCCTTTTCGAATCTCAATTCAATTTTTGAATTGATTTATCTGGACCTTTTCTCTTTCATTTAATTTTTTTTTATATTTGTAAAAAAAAAATCTTTTCCTTCTATTGTATCCACCTCTCTGTGTGTTTTATGCAAAGATCCCTAAGTCTTGGGAGCCTTGGTGAAGTTGATCCGGAGATCGAGAGGACCTTCCACAGACGTAGAAGACTACAAAGAGAGGGAGAAAGGTTGATTCCCATTCCACTCATGGCGAATCTCCTGGATACAAAACCTTTGAAGGATTACGCAGCCCCAAATGCGAGAGGCTTGCGAACTGGGATTGCAAGGCCAGAGATTGAGGCGGAAAACTACACTATACCACCCATGCTAATCAACATGATTAGGCAACATCAATTCGGAGGATTGCCTTTGGAGGACCCGACCGATCACATAGAGACATTCTTAGAGTTCACCGATGCAATCAGGATTAATGGAGCCTCGGTCGATGTTGTGTGTTTGAGGCTGTTCCCCTCATCTCTCACTGGAAAAGCGAAAGCTTGGCTAAAGCAAATCCCCGCTAATACCTTGACTACTTGGGGCCAACTGGAGCAGGCGTTCTTGGAGAAATTATTCCCTCCATCCAAGACGGCCTACATAAGAACCCAGATCACCGGCTTCTTCCAGAAAGACGGAGAATCATTATCAGAAGCTTGGGATCGCTACAAGGGACTGCTGGAGTCGTGCCCACATCACGGACTCGAGAGGTGGTTAATAGTGCACACCTTCTATAACGGATTGGATTACTCTTCAAAGGTGTCACTCGATTCTGCAGCCGGTGGAGCATTTATGAATAGGCCCCTGACTGAGGCATTCAACATCATCGAAAATGTCGCCACCAACTACCACCAATGGGGATCCGAAAGAGGTAATAACCCGAACAAGATTTCGGGGGTAAGTTTGAAGTAAGTAGCATTGATCTGATTATGTCTAAATTTGACTCACTAAATAAACGATTAGATAAGATTGAAAGAGCTAATGTGAGTTCAATAGGTGCTACTAACACTATTTGTGAGATTTGTGGAATGCGGGGACATGACATGATGGAATGCCCTCGTGGTATCGCTCATGGATCCGGGCGCCGGGTGAGCAAGTGAACTCTTGTCACAACTTCTACGACACGAACCCGAAGCTGCCCAACTATGCTTCCCCAAATCCCTACAACCAAAGGAAGAACAACCCTTACCTCTCCTACGGTAACTACAGCAACACGCTCAACCATGAGTTCCAAGGTAATAAGAGAGCCGCACCGGGGTATCCTCAGGTTCAAAAATCTAAGCTCGAGTCTCTCATGGAAAACTTTGTTGCCACCCAAACTCAGCAGAATGAGGCAATAAAGGAGCTAGCATCTAAGGTAGACAACTTAGCCGCTCATAGCAAGATGCTAGAAACCCAAATTGCCGAACAAGCCAGCACGTACTCGAGACCTAAGGGTACATTCCAGGGCAACCCAAGTAAATCCCATTGAGCATTGCAATGCCATACACTTAAGGGATAATAAGCTTGGGGTGGGGGTAACTGAAATGGATGTGGAACCGGAGGAGGACACGAGCCAAAAGGAAGAGCCAGAACCAAAGTATGTCCCCCCACCACCGTACCAACCCCCGATACCTTTCCCACAAAGGTTGGTCAGGAAAAAGCAAGTAGATGTAGAGACTAAAATGCCTACTAAACTGAAAGACCCAGGTAGTTTCTCCATCTCTTGCTCGATTGAACAAGTGCAAATTGACCATGCCTTATGTGACCTAGGGGCTAGTGCGAGCTTGATGCCCCTCACTATCATGGAAAGTTTGGAAAGTAAAGAGTTGAGACCATTCAAATTCTCCTTACAATTTGCGATGGCTCAACTAGGACTCCTCTAGGCATACTAGAGAATGTCCCTGTGAAGGTAGGGAAATTCTTCATCCCTACCGACTTCCTGGTATTGGATATGAAAGGGAATTCTGAATTCCCCATCATTTTAGGAAGGCCATTCTTGGCAACCGCTGGGGCAGTAATAGACGTAAGGAATGGTAAACTCTCTCTAAATGTAGAGGAAGGTAGGGTAAATTTTCAATTGACTAACTCTTATAACAACCCTCCTTTTGAGAGCCATGTGTGCAGAATTGATGTAATGTCTCCAGTGGTAAAAGAAGAGCTGAACGTGGAAGCAACTCCGAAGATATGCATGGCTAATGATGCACCCAGCAGTGATGGAATTGGAGTTGCTGTCCATACTGAAACAGAACTTCCGCCGAGAGGAAGGAAGGCTAGGAAGCTCCAAATGAAAAGAGCGAAGCGGAAGCGTTATTAGCCGTATGAGCAGAAACGGCTTTTTGAAGGAGTTCCATGGAAGAGAAGTGTTCCGGAACTTCTACGCCCAGTCGACCCTGGTTGATTGAAGGAAGTATGGTCAAGCTTAAGACCATAAATAAGCGCTTCTTGGGAGGCAACCCAAGTTTTTCTTTCCCTTTTTCCTTTTGTTTTGATTTAACCTCTTGAATAATTTGAGAAGATCGAGAGGCAAAAATATCATTAATAGGTTTGTCTAGTGTTTTCAGGTTGAGAAAGGGAAGAAGAGCAGAGGAAAATAAAGTCAGAAGCCATCACGCCCTGGCCGTGACAGTGGTCACGGCCGTGATGAACTAAACAAGAGCACAGAAAGGATCACGGCCTAGCCGTGACATCCATCACGGGCGTGATGAGTAGGACACTGAGGCCAGAGAGCATCACGGCCTAGCCGTGATGTATATCACGACCGTGACAGGGCAACTCCTGAGGCCCAGAAACGATCACGACATCCCCGTGATGAGCATCACGGCCGTGATACAATTTCCACCCAAGTTTTGACTGGAATGTGAAGCCAACACCCGCTACCGATTCGGTAAGTTGTTCCATTTTTCTCCTCTCTCCGACTTGATTATTTAAATTGGAGACAATGTAAGTAATCAAGCTTGGGGTGGGGGTATTTTTGCATTTGCATTGTTGCATTCATATTGCATTCACATAGGCATAGATTGGTATGATCACATTCTCTGGATTGTCCCTCACTTAGAACATGCATCCAATTGTGAGAACTTGGAGCCAAATGAATTGAGATAGTGAATCTTTGAACCCAATTTTTCATTATTCTTGTGATATGGCAAAAATAAAAATTCTTGAGATAATCTTTTGATGGTTAATAATTAGCACGTGGTTCCTTAGGTTTGTGTTTCTCACTGATTTTTGAACTACTAAATGTAAGATTTTGAGCCAAAAGGGGTATTCACTAAATCTACCCCATTTCTTATGATAGAGTGTTTTAATTCCTCTTGGACTGTATTTTCTAGAACTTGACTTGAAACCATTTCGAAACTTAAAAATTTTTGAAATCATTTTTGGAAATGATTGAGGCACTAGGTATTTTTCCGGCCTCCCGAGCTTTGATTGATGAATGCTACCCCTTAGTTACCCAATTTTGAGCCTAAAGATAAAATACTTTTCTTGGTACCTTGAATTACTTTGATAAATAATGCTTGGTATGGCACCTTTTAAAGTATTACAAAAAGGGTAAATGGTAGTTTGAAAAAGTTTGGGATGAAAAAGTTAGAAAATATTTCTCTTGAGCTAAAAATCTCCCATTCTCCAAATAAATAAAAATGAAATAAATGAAAGAAAAAAATGGAGAAAGGGATGACAAAGAAAGTGAGAAATGAAAATAAAAGAAAGAGAAAAAGAAAAAAATAGAAGGAAAAAAGGTGGAAAAGTAAATCAAAGCCCAAAAAAGGGGTATTTTAGAAGGTGTCATGCTTTGCAATGTTTGATAATTTGTTTAGCCTTCTTGAATTTCCCTTTTCTTGATTTCCCCACCTAACAATTAATCCCATGGCCACATTACAACCAAAGTGAAAGACCTCTTGATTCTTATGTGTTTTCATTAATAAAGTAGAGATTTGGTTAATAGTCAAGCCTATGGTAAAATACTTTCCTTGAGGAAATGGAGTGAATTGTCATATACCCTAAAACACTTGAGTGAGGTGAGATGAGTGCCCAAATCAGTGAGAATATGAACTTGAAGAACCTAAGCTTCTAATTGGACTTGAACTTGATTTTCTTTTGAGTGCTTATTAAATATGCCTGTCACTTGGATTAGCTTCTAGGGTTCTTGGTTCACTATCCATGCTTTGATTGATATATATTATGGCCTGAGTAATTGCTTGAGGACAAGCAAAGTTTTAAGCTTGGGGTGATTTGATGAGTGTGATTTCACCTCATCTTTGTCCATCATTTTGCATGCATTTTCATGTAGTTTAGGCATATTTTTATTAGATTTTAGGTTAATTTTCCTTTGGAACGGGTAAGGTGGTTTTCGTGTGTTGTTTTGCAGATATCAAGGGTAAAATGCTCAAGATCGACCGTGATGAAGTTTGGATGAAGATGGAGCTTTAAAACTGAAGAAAATGAGCCAAACAGAGCCCATCACGGCCTAGCCGTGATGTCCATCACGGCCATGATCGAGCAAAACTGAAAAAGGAACAAAGGCTGAAGTCAGAGTCTGTCACGGCCTGGCCGTGATAGCCATCACGGTCGTGACCCAAAACCACCACAAATCAGAGACCATCACGGCCACAGCCGTAATTCAGAACACGGCCACAAAAGGAATACTCGCGTCGCGATCAATATCTTCGCGTCGCGAACGAATGGAACTTCCAGAAATACCAGAAACAGAGACCGTCACGGCCTGCCCGTGATGGCCATCACGGCCGTGACGCGCATTACTTGGACCTGAAGAAACCGAATTTGGATCAGAATTTGAGTTAATTTGGGATTCTAACTTCCCACATCTATAAATATGGACCAGGCAGATGTAGAATGGGGGGATATTAGATGGAGGATCATATCTACACTTGTAAACTAGGACTCTAGGCATAGATCTCTCTTCTCCTCTTCTCCTCTCTTCTCTGATTTTTCTGATTTTTCATTATGTTGTCAACCCAGCTTGTCATCTCCATGGCAAGACTGGAGTAGTAGCTTAGTTTCTAGGGATTGGGGCTCTGCCCAAGTTTTGTTTACAATGTTGAATTTGATGTAATATCTTTGTAATTACGATTTTGCTTTAGATCTGATTTCTAGTGTGTTAATCACTCGTAAAATCGGCGACCGCTTATTTGCGTGACGTAGACGTTCTAAGGAGGAACCTAGCGGTGAACTTAGGATTTCTAGTGTGTTTCACTCGTAAAATTCGGCGGTTGTTTGTTTGTGAGATGTGGATGATCTAAGGAGGAACCTAGCGGTGAACTTAGGTTTATTTGCATGACTTAGACATTTTAAGGAGGAACCTAGCGGTGAACTTAGGTGTCGAACCTATAGAAGTCAGACTTGGGACTGAAATCACGAGAGTTAGAAGCCGTCCCTCGAGGAGCAACGAGTTGTCACGGAACGCAAAGGGTCCAATATGGGATCGACTACCACGAGAGTAGGGGTCGGGTCAATTGGGCACGACTTTTGTAACCCGAGAGGGAGCTTAAGCTATCAGAGGATAAACTCGCCTTCAAGGCAATTTCGCTAATCATCAAGGGTAATCGACTTAACAACGTAAACGATCCTGTTGGTAACCAAAATCCCTAGGAATCCGTTTAAATCTAAAACCCCAAAAACATTTGTTTTCTGTTTGTTTATCTTTTAAATTTCGAATTCAAAAACCCTTTTCACTCAAAACATAAAAATCCTTTTTAAAACTGTCCAGATCTAATCGATTCAAAAACCGATTGCGATTCGGGAACACACTCTCTGTGGGTTCGATATCTTTTATTACTTGACGGCAATCCGGTACACTTGCCGGAATCGCAGGAGAGCGTCGCGCTCGACCACACGCGCGCCGCAGCTCACTATCAATATGTCCTTCACGAGAAGGTCACATAGTGGTTTCGCGATCTTGGAGAAGTCTTTAATGAACCTTTGATAGAAACCGGCATGGCCCAAGAAACTCCTCACCCCTTTCACATTGGGAGATTTTGTGCCCCAAAACTATACCTTCCTTGACCATGAAATGACATTTTTCACAATTGTGCACTAGGTTGGTTTCTTGGCATCTCTCAAGAACCAAAGCCAAATTCTTCAAGAAATTATCAAAAGAGGTCCCAAAGGCCGAGAAGTCGTCCATGAATATTTCAATGAATTTCTCAACCATGTCTGAGAAAATGGAAAGCATACACCTTTGGAAAGTGGCGGGAGCATTGCATAATCCGAAAGGCATCCTGCTATAAGCAAAAAACTCCATATGGGCATGTGAAGGCCGTCTTCTCTTGATCTTGAGGATCCGCAACAATTTGGTTGTAACCAGAGTAACCATCCAAAAAACAATAACATTCATATCCAGCCAACCTTTCAATCACTTGATCAATGAATGGAAGAGGGAAATGATATTTCCTTGTTGCATCATTTAACTTTCTATAGTCAATGCAAACCCTCCATCCCGTGATGGCCCTTGTTGGAATTATTTCGTTATTCTCATTGACCACCACGGTTGTTCCGCCTTTCTTCGGGACCACATGAATTGGGCTAACCCAATTACTATCCGAGATTGGATAGATGATTCAGGCATCCAAAAGCTTAATCACTTCCTTACGCACCGCTTCTTTCATGATGGGATTTAAATGCCTCTGTGGTTGAACCACCGGTTTAAAATCATCCTCCATCAAAATTTTGTGCATGCACAGGGAAGGACTTATACCTCTTAAATCTGAAATCTTCCATCCAATGGCGGATTTGTGTTCCCTAAGAACTCTCAAAAGCTTTTCTTCCTCATCCCTTTTCAAAGCATTGCTAATGATTACTGGATGTTGTCCCTTCTCACTCAAGAATGCATACCTTAAGTGAGCCGGGAGTTGCTTTAATTCCGGTATCTCGTTGTCTTCTTCCATCCCTTCTTTGTTGAGATTTTCTTTTTGACATTCATCCTTTAGGAGACTTGGAAAGGCTTCCATGTTTTTTACGAATTCTAGATAACCCTCATACCCCAAAAGGTCTTCTTCTTCTTCCTCATCATGGGATTTTACCAACACTTTTGCAAGTGAAGAACCACGTGCTTCTCTTGTGGCCATATATTTTACAATGGCCTCCGCCACATCAACTCTATATACATCTGATCTTTCAACGGGGTGTTTCATTGCCTCAAAGACATTGAAGACTACGTTCTGATCTTGCACTCTTAGTGTGAGTTTCCCTTGTTGCACATCTATCAAAGCACGTCCAGTGGCCAAGAAAAGCCTACCCAAAATGAAAGGGATCTCAGCATCCTCATCCATATCAAGCACCACAAAGTCAACCAGAAATATGAACTTGTCTACCTTTACCAATCAATCTTCCATCACTCCATAAGGATATTTGGTATAGCGATCCGCAAGTTGGAGTGACATCCTAGTGTCCTTTGCCTCTTTTATACCTAGCTTCTTCATTATAGATAAGGGCATCAAATTGATGCTTGCCCCTAGATTACACAATGCCTTCCCAAGAGTTACCTCCCCAATGGTGCATGGTATACTAAAAGAACCCAGATCCTTCAACTTTGGCTGTAGTTTCCTTCGAAGAATTGCACTACATTACTCCGTTAAAGCATCTGTTTCCTCATCAGCTATCTTTGGCTTCTTGGAGAGAAGCTATTTCATAAACCGGGCATAAGATGGCATTTATTCCAAGGCTTTCTCAAATGGAATATTAACTTGAAGCTTGCGGAAAACATCAAAGAACTTGTTGAATTGCTTGTCTTGCAAGGGCTTCTTCAATCTCTCTGGATAAGGTACCTTCATGAAGGGAGGAAGATCTTGAGGCTCAACCCACTTCTTCCTTCAGAATTCTTCATCTATTATCTTCAATCTTCCTCCTTGCTCCGGCACGTTTTCATTGGCTACATCCTCCTCCCTTGCTTACTCCTCTTCCACCTGTGGTTGTTCTGGAGTCTCAATCTCTTGAGAGACGGTTGCTTCCCCATTAAATTCCAACACCTTACCACTCCGAGTTGTCACGACATTGCATTGGCTCTTGTGGTTGTTCTCTGTATTACCTGGGAAGGAGCCTGGAAGACGCTCATTCAGTTGCTTTGCAAGTTGGGCCATCTAAGTCTCAAGATTCTGAATTGCTACCCCTGTATGAGTTACCAATTTGTCAACGGTCGTGTTTGTGTTTACTGACAGCTTCTCTATGGTCGCACTAGTCTTCTCAATAGCCAATTCCCAAGGTTGCTTCCCTTCATCTGTGATTTGCAATTGAGTAGGTTGAGGGAGAGCATGTTGGGTGTTGTGTTGTTGAATTCTATAGTTTGGCCTCTGATTCTGTTGTTGTTGTCCGGCTAGATCACCACTAGTGTTGCTCCAAGAGAAGCCCGGATGATCTCTCCTCATATTCCAATTCTGCCCCTGATGGTAGTGGTTGTTCTACTTATTCCTCTTATAGTCATTGCACTGTGGTATCGTGTCACAAAAATTGTTACATGAATCCACATGCTCCTTATAAAACTTACCCGGACAATATGCACTATCATGATCACCTTGACAAAAATCACAACCCGGAGGTAAAGCCTCTCTTACCGCGTTCACCTTCATCTTGTTTGTCAATGCTTCATTCTGCTTCTTCAAAAGTGTGTTATTCTCAAGAATGGCTTCAATAGATGTTGTATTAAGTCCAGAAGCATTAGAAGTGCCCATATTGCGGTTATAGTCATTCCTGGACATCTTCTCAAGTAAAGCCCATGCATCCTCTGCTGATAAATAAAAGAAAGAACCGCCAACTGTGGCATCACAATTCATCTGATATCTCCCTTTCAGCCCATTAAAGAAGTGTTGAACCTTTGTTACCAAGTCAAAATAGGAAGAAGGACATCTCCTCAAAAGCAAATTATATCTTTCCCAAGCCTCATTATAAGACTCATCATCAGTTTGCTTGAAGGAAGTGACAGCGATCTTCATCTGTGCCGCTTTCTGAGGAGGAAAGAATCTTGCGAGGAATTTCTGAGCCATCTGTTCCCAAGTAGTGATGCTCACATGATCCAAGTGTAAGTCCAACCAATCGCGTGCTCTATCCCGAAGAGAGAATGGTAATAGCCGCAAACGAAGGGCGTCTTCTGACATTTCTGGATATTTGAACATGTCGCAAGCCTCCAAGAAGTGAGTGATGTTCCGGTGAGGGTCTTGGTGTGTACCCCATCAAATTGTTCTCTTTGCACCATATGTATAGCATATTCCCTCATCTGAAATGAATTAGTCATGATGGGAGGCTTGAAACCACTATATACACAATCATCCAAGTTAGGAAGATTGTACTCATAAAGGGGCTTGTAAGGAGGAGGTGGTGGTGGATTTTTTTCCGCCATCTCTTCAAGATTGATGGATTGATTTGTTTCAAGTAGCCGCCTCTCTTTAAGTTCCCTCCTCAACCTCTTCTCAGTCTTGATGATCTCGGAATCAAATAGCAAGTTCTCTTGTGGAATAGTACATAGATAAAAACAAGGCAAGACCAAGTGGGATCAAAGAAGTAAAAATAGATAAAATTGTATCAAATTAAATTAAAAATTGGTTAATCAAAAGATTCAAATTCTCAAAAAATTAGGAAAACTGGTTGTGCCAATCCCCGGTAACGGCGCCAAAAACTTGTTGACAATCCGGCAAGTGTACCGTTTCGTTGTAGGTAATAAAACACGGTAAGTAAATACCGAGGTCGAACACAAGGATTGGAAGACCAATTTAACTAATTTTAATAAGGAATTTCAATGTGTTTGACCAAATCAAAGAGAAGTGGTTATGAAGAGAGAGAAAATTAAATTAAAGATTAAATAAAAAATGATTAATTAAAGATTCTAAAAGATTGTGAAGAGATTTGATTATGACCAAGGCTCTAAGGTCATGAATTCACCTACCCTATCAAGCAAGTTACCCAATTTTTTTATCTCCTTATTTTCAATTTAATTTCTTGTCAACCAGGAGCCCTCAATTATCCTAATGTCACTTCCGATTTTTAAAAGGAAATATCTACAATTGCAAGTCGTCAATTTCCCAATTAATTCAACCCACAACTAGATTAATTAAGTTCTTGGTCCCCTATAGCGATTGCACCGCTTTCCCATTCTATCCCTAGTAATGTTCAAGCGGTGTTCTTAATTCAAGTCCTAAGCACGAATCGCTTTCCATCTTCAACGCACTAAACTAGTTAACCACTGGTCACATGATTAATGCAAACAAAACAGAATTAAGAAACAAGAAAAGAGACAACGGTATAAGAAAATATTACTTGGATAAACTATGCCATCAGAGGCGACTTCATCGTTCCCTTAGAAAGGAGGATTGGTTCCTCATAGAGACGAAAACAACGAAAAAAGTAATAAAAGCATTCATCCTTCAAGAACTGACTCAAAACACACTACACAGCTCCAAGCAAACTAGGATTTACAATTCTCCAATAAAAACTGCTCTTATTGACCTAAAACAAGCTATTTATAAGGTTTGAAATCTACACGCTCTCGCGGGGAGAGCAAGGATCGCGAGGCGAATCTTAAGTTAGCGCCAATTCAAATTTGGACTTCTCGCGAGGCGAGGCAGAATGATCTTCATTTCACTGAGTCTGGCTCGTGAGACGAGGCTGAATGGCTGCCTGTTCCTGCTTGATCTGCTCCTCTGGCTCGCATGACGAGCTTATGTTCGCGAGGCGAATAGCCAATTTTTGCCTTTTTGCTTGTTTCCTTTATTTTTCCTAGCTTCCTCGAGATTCACTTTTTACCTGGAATTAAAAGTAACATTCAATGCTTTATTTCTAAAAGAAATTACAAAAAAATTATCCCTAATACTAAAAGAAATTGCTTGTGAACAATTAAAGTCAAATTTGGGCTAAAACGAGAATGAACTCGAACAATTGGTATCAAAATTGAGGTCTTTCTAGTCATAAAACTAGATGAAACAACGGTTATCAGTACATCGTTGCCATCATCGTCAGACAATGAGGAGGTTGAGGTTATGGTTGACAGTCGAGTAATTTGTCTGGTTGGTAAATGGTAAGAAACATCTCAAATAATTTTATTTTAATTAGCAAATATCTCAAATATATGCATATGTATTTGATTGTTCTCCATGTTTTATTGTTCAGGTTCCTTCCCTCGAAAGTGGTCTCAAATGTCATCACGTGTCACAATATCACAGGCCTCGCCTAGATGGGGAGACCTGGAGGACGAGGACAGGGATCAATTCTTTGCAGCTTTTAAGTTATGTTTCAAATTTAAATTTAGTTTCATTTTCAGTTTTGTTTTAATATTTCTTTAATTTACTAATATTATAACAAATATTATTCATGTTCACCTAATATATAGGACAAAATCGCATGGAGAAACGAGGACCATGACATGGTGGAGAAGATTTTTCATCAAATTTGGGTCAGCGTCCCGACTAGATTTTCCCTACAGTTTATGAAACCCTGTATGCTTATTGGGCTTCACCCGAATTCATGAAAATATCAGCCCAGTCAAGACTCAACAGGGCCTCGAAGACTGGTCTGGTCTGCACACTTATAGTTCCATCAATCAGATGGAGCATGCACATCGGCTGGTAACTTAAAAAATAATTTTTTGTGACACCTCACAATGGTGTTTTTTACTCTATATGGACTCTTTTATGTTATTTCATGGGCAATGGATGGTCGCCTTGTGCAAGAAGTGAGTCCTCTTTGATGGAACTCCTACACATAAGCATTCTTTTTCTTTATGATTCTATTTTTCCTTATTTTGAATGCTGGATGATTTTTTTTGGTCTCAGGTGGTGGCTTAAAGAATGATTTTGTTTGGTCACAAGTTTTTTGTATTTAGAACGAAAATAAGTTTAGTGAACACTATATTCTAATATTAATTTTTGAACTCTAAACCCGATCATTCTGTAAATGAAGTTTGTACTGATAAACCAAGGTTTTACTTGAATACATTAGCTTAATTAAGCTAACTATTCAGTTCGTTGTATATAATTCGGTCCCTCTGCAGTTAGCAGATTGGAAAGATATTGGTGTTACCAATATGCTAGGAGTTATCAGCCTACTAGCTGGTTTGTTGATGTGGGTGACCTCTTTTCCTGGAGTGCGAACATGGAATTTTGAGTTGTTTTTCTACACTTACCATTCAGGCTGGTATGTTGTTGTAATATATTTTGCAGTATTGGTTTTCCACTAATATGATTTAGATTTTTATTACATATGCCAAGTGATAATTTTGATACTTGGATATAAAAACATAGTATCTTCAACAAGTGAACCTAATATGTTAATGACATAATTACACATTTGTATGGTAGTATAACTTCTGATTAGAGTTGGATATCACTTCAGTTAGTTATGTACTGTATTTATGGTTAGAATTGATTATTTGAGCTTCTTACTCAAATTGAAAAAGTCCAAATTGGAGTGCATTGTAACACCCCCCGTGGGCATTACGTGACTAACTCATTTTGGAAATATAAAACGAAAATGAAAGCTGGTTGCTTTCAAAAAAAATAATTTAAATGCATAACTACGTTCGAAAACGGTTATAAGAAAATTTCTTGCGCGGTAAATAAAATTTCAGCATGCAGACATTAACATATAACAACTTCATATACGTTCCTGCATACTTCATAAAAGTAATATGCATCACAACGTACGAGTTGATTTTTCAGAAATATATACCTAATCAAAAGATATAATTATCCATCACTGAACTGAGTCTGAATAACCCTTACTCCAAAAGAATGGCTCTCAGCAGCCAGATATACAGACTATCCTCAAAATGTATAAAAACAACCTAATATCCTAGATGAGCTGGTCACTCTAACCAATATCTACTGGGAAGTCCCACGAGGTCATCCCTACGATCAACGGTCTCTTCAGTTATTAGGACTAATGTCCTCGAGTAAAACTGGGAACTCCTCTGCAACGTCTGTATTCGTGTCCTACGATACAATAGCAAAAACCAAGAAAACATATATATTGCAAGTTTGAGATGCCGACAAATGAGTTTTATCATGATAACTACATGCACGACACACAAAACAACAGCATATACACATATATACATCACATAAATTCTTAGAATAAACATAATGTTATAAACAATGGGATTCATACCCGGAAGTCATCACAATTTGTAAAAATGCATGTCACTTCAATATCCACCATCTAATTTTGATATTTATTCTCCGGAGATCCTAACTTCCCTTCGTCAAGCATGACTAGACTGAAATACCCCTTACCATAATTGTCTCATGAGGTCGGACTCTTAATTTTAGTCCGGGCTCCAATTGATTAAGGGTATCACACTCAAGCACCTAAAATAATATTGAGTAGTCCCTGATTGAGTACATCTAAATTTTGCATTGTTATGTCCACGGCTCGAGGTCGCGAGGACCTAGCCTTCGTGGCTCACGAACCCGGATGTCCCTAATAGACCACTTTGGTCTTGACTTCCCCAATTTGTCAATCCACCCTTAGTGGATTTTAGCTCGATAATACATGGCATATTGGCCAACAATACATGGCACACTGGTCAACAAAGGCACTTCTACCAAACAATGCATGTAAAACATTTATTCTCGTTACTTTTCTTTTTCGTTCATTCTTTCTTTGTCGAGGCTCAAAGCTCACGACTATTATTACTTAGGCATCAAGCCCATTATTTCCTAAAATAGGACACGAATTCAAATGTACCAACTGGGACTTTAACCCGAGACACACAGGACACGTAGTCCGCGTACTTACTCATAGGAACACTGGCCTGAAGACTCGGCCATCTAGGTCCTCACTTTTCTTTTTCAACATCGTTTTCGTTCTGTGAAAAACAAATACCAAAACAAAACTCCGAAACTTATCCAAGTTTATCGAAAATATTTTTACTGTTTTAAAATCCTTGTCCAAGTTTATTGTTCCTTGGCTCTTCATGGTGTTGTGTAGGCTCTGTTGCTTGAACATTGGGAGTGTCTTCTTCCTCGGGTGCATTTTCAGAAGCTGCAACAGCAGCTTGCCTAGCCATTTGCACAACATCATCAGGAGTTGGAGTTATTTCTGGAGGTGGAGGTGCAGTGATGAGGATTCCCAAGTGTAAATGAATGGTGGCCATCTGCCCTTCAAGAGCATTAATCTTTAGACTCGTGTAGTCTAAAGTTCTCCTGATCATCAAGTTTTGCTTATTCTGTCTCTGCTCAAACACTTCAATCATTTTGATCAGCCTATCCATCTTGGCATTTTTTTCAGCATTGTTTTCCATTGGAGCTCTTGGCTCATCACCAGCCACTCTTACCCATTCACCATCAGAATTCTTGGCCAGCTTCATCTTGCTTATAGTGCCCTCACCAAACTTGTGAGTCACTTGCCTTGCTTGGAACCTCTCCTCATGTTCCATTGAGACTCCAAAGTTCTCAAGCAGCTTTACCACTAAGCCAGGGTAAGGTAGTGTAGCTCCATTGATTCTATAGTCTACCATGTGCCGCACAATGATATAGCTCCAACTGATCTGTTTCTTCTCAATCATTGCCCACAGCATCAAAATATCATTTTTTTGTACCACAGCATGGTTCCCTGATCATGGAAGTAAAATCCTACTTAGCACATATTGAAGTAGCCTGTGCTGAATGTGTATAAAGATGATGTTAATCAGTCTTCCTTCAGGTGCATTCTCAACCAAAAGCACCTTTTTTGCCTCTTCCTTATCATAGGTTTTCAACCAAGAACTTTCAGTACATATCCCAGCCACATTACTCCTCAAATAATCTAAACCAGTGAATTGAGAAAACTCATCAAAAGTCATCTCAATTCTTTTGTTGTTAACCTCTGCAGAAAATCCTATGTTATCCATTTCCAAAGTGCAGTAGAATACCTTAACCAGAGTTGGGTAAATGTCACTTTTAGTTTGCAAGGATTCACTTAGCTTGTAGTGTTCTAAGATCTTATGAAAAGTAAATCCACTCTTCTCAAAATAATTGAAATCCACAGTTCTTGGTTCATGAGTATTTCTATGCTTAAAATCTTTCTTATAAAGCATGATATATTCTTCATCAGAGAAATACCTTTTGAGCAATTCAATATCAGCATTAAGATCCTCATCTTATTCTTCTTCGTCTAACCTCTTCCTCTTTTTCTGTTCAGCCTTCTTCTTGGGTGTTTCCTTAGCCACCTTCTTCTTTACTTCTTCTTCTTTGGTGCAGGTTTTGATGTCTCACCCACCTTTTCCTTTCCTTTGGAATCCTTTCTCTTAGCCGGTTCCTTGATTTGTTGCTTTCCTTGCTTCTGAGAGGTTTGGGGTTTCTCCATTTCCTTCCTCTTAGGGCGTGAAGGTGTGGCTATGGGGGAAGGTTGTTGAGGTGTGGAGGAATGAGTTGAGGATGATGATGTGGAGTTAGAGGGAACTGGTGTAGAGGGTACGGTTTGATTCACACGAGCCATTTGAGTAATTTTTGAGCTCTGCTAGGGTTTTAGGTGTTGAAGATTTGATTTGGAAATATGAAAAATTTGGAGGGAAAGCTGGGTATTTATAGAATTTTATCAGTCAATCGATGTATCAATCGATTTATTAATGGTTTTTAGCTTGATCAAAACTTCATTCAATAGATGTACAAAGTATCAGGATTGAATTTTGAGCTATGTCAGTCGATGTGTCAATCGATGTATAGCCTAAGTCAGAGAGTACAAAGTTCTGAATTTTGAACTCAATCGATGTTTAAATCGATGTATAAGCTATGTTAGAGAGTCAAACAATAACAGTATACACTCAACCGATGTACAAATCGATGTATAGGGCAAGTCAGTGAGTCCCAAGTTCTGGAAACTTCACTCAATCGATGTTACAATCGATGTAACTACAGGATTATCAATTTTAACCCAAGTAAATCGATGTATCAATCGATTCATAAGCACGTACAAAGAGTAGTGCTTCTTGGATCAGTAGATCAATCTATGTACAAAATCGATTTATAGTAGATCAGATTGAGATTTTTAGATTTTCATAGCAGGTAAATCGATGTTGAAATCGATAAATAAGGACTTCCAGAGAGTCATGTTTTCTGATTTTGTCTAACAATCGATGTGTCAATCGATGTGCTAGTGTTTCTATGCCTAAAAGACTTTGATCAACCGATGTAACAACCGATGTAAATGTGTTAAAATCAGATTTTTAGATTTATAAATGGATTGCACAATTTGTGTACTAGCTTTGAGGTTATGGTTTTGGCTTAAGCTAATCGATTATCTAATCGATGCACAGAGATCAAGTATCAAACGATCATGCATTCATTCATTCAAAACATCAAGCATAGGTTGGATCAATTATTCCCAATTCTCTTCATATACAATAGAAGCTTTCTTTAGCTAATGGTTTAGTGAAAATATCAGCTAATTGCTTAGATGTATCAATATATTCATAACCATATCTCCACTTTGAATATGATCCCTTATGAAATGATGTCTTATTTCAATATGATTGGTTCTAGAATGCATTATAGGATTCTTAGTTAGATTTATGGCACTAGTGTTGTCACATTTGATTGGTACTTTCTCTAAGACAACACCATAGTCAATGAGTTGTTGTTTCATCCAGAGGACTTGTGCACAACAACTTCCTGTTGCAACATATTCTACTTCAGCAGTTGACAAAGCCACACTTGTTTGTTTCTTACTAAACTAGGAAACTAGTGACTTCCCAAGTAAGTGGCATGTTCCACTAGTACTCTTCCTATCCAACTTGCATCCAACAAAGTCAGAGTTAGAGTATCCTATTAGATTACAAGTTGATCCCTTAGCATACCATAAACCCATATCTTTAGTTCATAGCAAATATTTCATGATTCTCTTTACAGATGTTAAAAGAGATTCCTTAGGGTTTGATTGATATCTTGCACATATGCAAACACTAAACATTATATCAAGCCTACTAGCTGTAAGGTAAAGTAAGGAGCCAATCATACCTATGTACTTGGATATGTCTACAGCTTTACCTTTTTCATCCTTGTCCAAGTAACATGATGGACTCGTTGGAGTTTCCATTTCCTTTGCATTCTCCATGCCAAACTTCTTCAGTAGTTCCTTGCAGTACTTTGCTTGGCTTATGAAGGTTCCATCATCACACTGTTTAACTTGAAGTCCCAGGAAGAAAGTGATTTATCCCATTATGGACATCTCAAATTCATTTTGCATCAACTTGGAAAATTCCCTACACAGTGAATCATTAGTAGTACCAATTATAATATCATCAACATATATTTGTACAAGTAGTATATTTTGACCTTTTCTTTTTGTGAAAAGTTTTGTGCCAACCTTGCCTCTAGTAAAAAATTTTTGCAATAAAAAGTGACTCAATATTTCATACCAAGCTCTTGGAGCTTGTTTAAGTCCATATAGGGCTTTGGTAAGTTTATAAACATGATTGAGAAATTCATTTATTTCAAAACCAAGTGGTTGACCAACATATAATTCTTCTTGTATAAAACCATTTAGGAATGCACTTGTAACATCCATTTGATATAACTTGAAATTCATGATACATGCATATACTAGCAACATTCTAATAGCTTCTAATCTAGCCACAGGTGCATATGTCTCATCATAATCTATTACTTCTTCTTGATTATAGCCTTTGTCTACTAATCTAGCCTTATTCCTTACTGTGATTCCATTTTCATCAAGTTTGTTCCTAAACACCCATTTTGTACCAATTACCTGTTTATCCTTGGGTTTTGATTCAAGTTACCAAACTTTGTTTCTTTCAAACTGATTATGTTCTTCTTGCATCGCCATAATCCAGTTTTCATCAACTATTGTGTCATCTATAGTTTTTGGTTCAATTTGAGAAACAAATACCTTCATTAGCTTTAGGATCAAATTTACCTAGATTATCCTTGCCATTATTTAGCACAATACATTTACAACCAAAGACATGAAGGTGAGCAATATTTGGTTTTCTACCCTTATATAACACATATGGAGTTTTTTTTTAATATTGGTCTAATCAAGACTCTATTTAGTACATAGCAAGTTGTACTAACAGCATCTGCCCAAAAGTATTTTGGCATATTAGAGTCATTCAACATGGTTCTAGCAATCTCCTCAAGAGATCTATCTTTCCTCTCAACTGCTCCATTTTATTGTGGAGTTCTAGGTGCTGAAAAGTTATGTTGTATACCATGTTCATCACAGAAATTATCAAATTCCTCATTTTGGAATTCACCTCCATGATCACTACTTATAGTTACAATTTTCACGTCTTTCTCATTTTGTACAAGCGTAACCATTTTCTTAAAAGCAGAAAAGACTTCATTTTTATGTGCTAGAAAATATGTCCAAGTATATCTAGAGAAATCATCAACAATCACAAGAGCGTAAAGATTTCCACCAAAACTTTTTGCTATAGAAGGGCCAAAAAGATCCATATGCAACAATTGTAAAGGTCTACTAGTTGAAAAAATGTTTTTAGCTTTAAAAGAAGTTTTCACTTGTTTTCCTTTTTGACAAGCATCACATAAACCATCTTTCACAAAAATTCTTCTTAGGCAAACCAATTACAAGTTCTTTGAAAATCAATTTATTCAAGTGATCCATGTGAATAGGAGTTATTCTCCTATGCCATAACCAATTTTCTTCTTCTTTTGAAATTAAGCAACATGCATCATTAGAAGATAAATTGTCTAGCTCTAGCATATAGATATTATTTACTCTATTTCCAATCAACTTCATGTTCTTATCATGTCTAGATTCAATCATACACATATTTGAGTTAAAGTCTACCTTATACCCTTTGTCACAAAGTTGACTTATGCTTAGAAGATTGTGCTTGAGTCCTTCAACATAGAGAACTCCTCCAATTTGAGTTTTTGGATTTTTTCCAATAATGCCAACATCAAGTATTCTACCTTTGTTGTTGTCACCATATGTTACATATCCACCTTGTTTGGAATTAAAGGAAGTGAATCCTGTGATGTCTCCAGCCATGTTTTTCGAGCAGCCACTATCTAATTACCAACTTGAGCTTTTAGCCTTCCAACACACCTACAAAATAGATTTTTAACCATTTGTCTTAGGTACCCAAATTTTGTTGGGTCCTATGGTGTTAGTCATGACATAAGTTCCCTTAGGAACCCATATTTGTTTAATACTTATCCTTGAAGGATTTCTAAAGTTGCATGTAGAAGCAGTGTGTCCTTTTATTGCATAATATAAACATTTGAAAAAAGGACTAGTAGATGACTTAGGTGCAACAAAGAGTTTCTTAAATGCTTTTTCATGCATTGCTGGTTGGTAACCTATTCTAGCTTTATCATATACTCCTTTTTGTTGTCCTAATATGGCATTTAGATTATCTCGTCCCATTGTGAATCTAGAGAGAGTACTTTCAGTTTTTCTACCTCTTTTTTCCAGAATATTGCAATTAGAGCATGTAGAACTAGATGCACTTAGCCTACTGTTTTTAGTTTCTAATTCCTTATTCTTAATTTGAAGAGTTGAATAATCACTACATTGTTTAACAATCACTTTCCTAGATGACATTACTTTATTAGCTATTTTCAAATATTCACTATGCAATTCATCAAAAGCATCTTGTAGTTCATCATATGTAGGGGGAAGATCATTTACCTCATCTTCATTTTCATTGTCACTTTGATGACTAGTCATAAGGTAGAGATTTTTTTCTTCTTCCTCAGATTCTTCAGAGGAATCCATGTCATTTTCCTCCCATGCTATGTATGCTCTTCTTGGCTTTTTATTCATCATGTCTTTAGACTCATAGCTGCCATGTTTGTCCTTTTTTTGAAGCTTTGGACATTCATTCTTGTAGTGTCCAGGTTTGCCACATTCATAGCACTTTACATTTGAATTTGAACTTTCACCTTTTGAGAAATTCTTTTTGGAAAAAAAGTTTGAGGGCTTTTTGTTGAAGGTTTTCTTCTTCTTGAGAAACCTCTTTGATTTTCTAACCAGCAGTCCCTTGTCTTCTTCTAAGTCTTCATCCTCCTCAACTTCTTCATCTTCATCACTATCAAGGACTTCTTTGGAGATCTGTGCTTTTAGTGATAAGCCTTTCTTCTTTTTCTCCTTCTCTTCATGATCATTCAGCCTATGAAGCTCCATTTCATGTTCTTTGAGCTTTCCAAATAGTCTAGCAATGTTCATGGTTTCTAAGTCTATTGATTCAGCTATAGTAGTGATTTTTGGTTGCCATTCTCTTATCAAGCATCTCATGACTTTGTTGATTTGTTGTTCATCTGAAATAGTCTTTCCAAGTCCATTTAGTTGATTCACAATATGGGTGAATCTCCTCTGCATATCATTGATGTCTTCATCTTTCTTCATGTGAAAGAGTTCATTCTCGTGCATGAGTGAGTTCATTCTTGTTCTTTTCACATTACTTGTCCCTTCATGAGTAATTTGCAGCATATCCCACATTTGTTTTGTTGTCTTACAATTAGAGACCCTGAATATTCATCATAACTCAAAGTAGTAGTTATAATATTTTTAGCTTTAACATTATAACCTACTCTTTTCTTGTCATCATAATCCCAATCAGCTCTAGGCTTATTTACCTTGGTGCCATTTGCATCAAGAATGAAAGGAATGAATGGACCATTCTCAACAGCATCTAATACATCAAGACAACTTGCCTCAAGGAATATTAACATCCTTTCTTTCCAATACATATAGGTGTGCCATTGAATGCACGGGGCCTTGCTAGAGAAGCCCCTTCTCCCAAGATATCATTTGAAGCCATCCTCTTAAGCTATTCAGCTTTACACAAGAGTGAAAGCTCTGATGCCACTTGTTGGTTGTGCCTTCTAGATACTCAAGAATGGGGGTTGAATTGAGTATGTGTGATTTTTGAAAACTTTTCCCTTTTATGCAAAAACTGAAACTTTTCTAAATTTCTTGAAAAGGTTTTGTCAACCAACTAACCAAAACAAGTTTTTGCTTAATGAATTGATTCAAGACTTTATTCTTTTAATAGGAAAGAGAGATGAAAAGATTGATTTCAGATACTCAGCATTCACAAATTAATCCTTAACAATTTGCCTAATCATACATTCATGAAATGAAAGCAATTAAGAGACTTAAGGGATAGAGAGAAATGCAAACCGAGATTTTATCCTGGTTTAGCGACCTCCTCTGGTAACCTACATCCAATCCCCATTTCATAGTGAGTTTCGTCCACTAAAATCAAAACAATTACATGATTCTTTACAAGCTTCAACTCTCAGGTTTCTTCTACCCAATTGAAAGTTTTTCATCCAAATCAATCTTGTAATTCCCAAGAGTCCCTTCTACTCTTGTCAAACCACCAAGAGTTCCTTCTACTGTTGATCTACATAGAGAGAACACCTTCTCTCTAATCTTCCTTTTGCAGTAAGAAAGGTTTTTGATTCTGACTCTAAGAAATCAAGTATAACAAATTGAAGCTCTAACAGAAATATTTCAAGTATTCTCAACGAAAAGCTCTCTCAATGAATTTCACGTTTAATCTCAGTATTGAATGAAATGTATTGTTTAGAAAGTGTTTGTACATGCCTTTATATAGTAGTATATCAAAATAGATCCGTCGGGCACACTTCAAAAGTCAGTTAAGATCAAAACAAACTTTCCTTGAAAAATTCAGTTATCAGTCAATCGATTGTGTAATCGATGTATTAATCAAAGATTCAATTTTTATAACTGAATACATCGATTGCCAAATCAATTGCGTTCTTGGAAATTCTTGATTTTGACTGATACATAGATATGTACATCGATTGTGTTCTTGAAAATCATAAGCATTCTCAACCCAAAAGTCTTTACATTGATTGGTCAATCGATTGCATAATTGGTTTCAAAAGTCTTTACCTCTGTTTGGGCTTGTGCATCGATGTACTAATCGATTGGTCTTACATTTTCAAAAGACTTTACTTCTGTTCTGTGCTTACATCGATGTACCAATCGACGAGATGCATATTACAACAAATGTTGGCTTCTGTTTAGCCTTATGCATTGATTGTGCAATCGATTGTATGCTTCTTTCAAAAAGTGTTAGCTTCTGTTTCACCTTATACATCGATTGTAGAATCTATTTACAGAAGCTTGTTTTGCATATTTATCAAGTCAGTCACAATCAATCGATGTATACATTGATGTATACTATTTATACATTGATGTACACATAGATTTTCATTAAAAGTTAGTTAATTAACTGAAAGTACATCGAGCTACACATAGATGTACATATCTTTCAATTAATTATTTTTCATTCTAAGTTCATTTTATTTTATGAAAAACCTTTTTGATTTGTTTGAGAGAGCTATTTTCACAAAGAAAAACATAAAAATTTATTTACATCAAAATCTAATATTGCTTGAGATCCCCTGTGATTCATCTTTGTAATTCTTCATCTTCAAGCATTCCTTCATGATCCTTCTTTTGCTCCTTTGATCCTTTGCATCCTTTTCCTTGCATTGATGATATCTTATACAAACATTTAATCTTGTCAAGAAATTAGTGAATGAAAGTGTAATTCAAGTTAGTTTGGTCATTAATCAAAACACAATAGGGTCATTTTTCCACAAGTCCCGTCCAAGACACAAATCCACCGTTTTCTTTTCTCCCAAAGCTTGTCCCTTCTCCAGATGCATTAAGAAGAGTACCACCATGAGCCACCGTGAAAACCCTCCACATCTCTCATCTTTACTCCACCTGAACCACCACCATAGCCGCTGTCTTGTACCACACACAGATCTGCGAAGCGCCGCCATTTGCGTAGGACCACCGCACAAGGTTACCGCTGTATCTTCCCACCGCCGCGAGCCGCTTCCTTCTGCCATTTGTTGCGCCTCCCTGGTTTGTGCCATTTGCACCAACCTATTCCAACAAAAACACATGCAGCAGCCCAATCCAAATAAGAACAATAGCAAGGAAATAATGACAAAGAATGAAACTATTATAAACAGACAGAAACCTCCCACAACCCTTGCATATTCTTGCTACACCAATGAATCACACATCATGCCTCCAAGAACTACACCCAAGGTTGGTGTTTCCACTCCTAAATACTCTTCCCCATCTCTCTCACAATCACTACATGATTTCCCCCCTCAAGATAGTATTGTCGCACACTCAATCCCTCTCTTCTTTTCACACACCTCTATGTGTTGTGTCTAGAGTTGTGATCTCATCCTATCACATGATATCTATTTATAGACTTATATGAGTCTCGTTCCATATGAAGTAACCAATCCTTGTGAAGCTAATACAAGTTAGTTATTGCGCCAACTAACTTACCAATTTCTCAACTGATTGCAACTAGTCGCTCCATAATCGATTATCCGGTTGACCATAATCGATTATTGTATCTTTATCTTAGACGCCTTTTCAGATACTAGTCATAATCGATGACCCTAATCGATTACTATGTTTCTGGCAAATATATAATCGATTACTCAATCACCATAATCGATTATGCCTTTGCAACTTCAACATCATATTGCTGGTTTTGAGGCATATCTCAACAGGGAAAGAGGAAAAAAATACTAACAAAATCCTTCACCTTAACTATTACCAAACCGTGTACCTACTACCTAGGATGAGAATGGGTAAATGAAGATGTCGTTAGTTTAAATAGCAAGCTCTAGGTTCTCTTTGTCTTTCTCAACTAACACTAAGGATTATAATAGAAGTCTCCTACAACACTAGCTTTTTCTCCATACCACTTTATTTCTCTTCTTCTATCTTCTCCTCTCTTTTGTCCTTTCTTCTCAGTAGGATGGGAATCGGTTTAAACTATGGGCTCATATATCTTTTGGCAAACATGGCCTAGAAATGAATTTTTGTTGATGCAAATTTTTTTGGTATTTTCCTTTGCTATTTTTTCTTAATTGAAGGGTTATTTTATTTTTTTTAATGAGAGAATCCAAATCTAGTGGTATTCAATCATGACTTTTTGCAAGTAATAAAAAGTCTTGTGGTATTCAAAAACTTCCTATTCTAAGGGGGATTTTGTGGGACTTTGTGCGACCTTTTAGTGATTTTTTAGTAACAAAAAGTCTCACATCAGCACATGATATTTCTCATGATTCTCCATTCTTAATTTTGTTCACCTTATGCTTTCACCTCTCTCCCCTCCCTTCCTTTCTATCTCCTCCCTGGCTCCATCTCTCTCCTTTCTCCCTCCCTTCGTCTCTCCCCCTTCTCCCCTTGTCTCCCATCGCCCCCCCCCCAACAATTGTCGTTCGACCTAACATAAGTTACCAAACAACTTTAGAGTGCATGTGTTATAGATTATTTGACGAAAAAATACTTTTTTTAATTGAAAAAATCATTTATAATGAGTTTGATTGTATTTGTTTAAACTTTTCATTAAAAACATTTTTAGAAAAATATATTTTTAAGGTTAAAATTAGATGCTACAAGATTTTGCAGGTAATGGTAATGACCCTTAAAATGGAAATGAATTGTTCAATCTTCGCCATGCGTCCTTGAGGAATGTGATCGAGAAGATATATAGGATTTTTAAATCACTGTTCCAAATTCTTAAGACAATGCCTACATTTCTATTTAAGACACAAGCAGAGCTTATGTTATCAAGTGTAGCACTACATAACTTCCTTTGTAAAGAATGTCATTCTGATGAATTTCCAATTGAACCAATAGGCGAACCTTCATCTTCAATATCACCAGCTAATGTAGACAATAATTTTGAACCTATTGTTCAAACCCAAGGGCAGGAACGAGAAGATGCTAATGCTTGGTGGGCTAGCATGGCTTTAGATATGTGGAGAAATACAACTTAGGAGGACATGAAGCTATACTGATTTGACTTTTAATTAAAAGATTAGAAAAATTGTATAGGGATTTACTTTTTTTCATTATATTATTCATTCTTTGTTACTTTTTTTTTCATTGTCTCTTGTAATTTTGAATGTTTGCTAAAAATTCATATTTTCCTTTCAAATCTTATAAATCCATATAGTCCATTCAAATCTTATAAAGTCTTATGATATAAATCCTTTAAAATCCACATATGAGAATCTTGGTTATAACAATCTTTTAAAAAAAGTCTTTTAAAATTTTATAATTCATTACATTCCTACATTGTCTTTTAAAATCCGAAAGACTTTTTTATGCCAAAACAATCTTTTAAAATCTCAATCCAATACACCTCTAGTGTCGATGCGCTCGAAATTAAATTATAGGAAACTAAACAACAAGGCCGAAATGTTCAAAAATAAAATGATGGGTTTAATATAATTTTAATTAGGCAAAGACAACATCCATATTTATTTATTGGTTTAAATATTTAGTAGGTCCCTGAACTATTTGGTAATTTTAAAATAAGACCCTATACTAAAAAAAATTGTAATCGGGTCATCGAACTTTTATAAAGTTTTCAATTAGGTCCTTGAACTAAAAAAGTTTGTAATTGGGTCTCTGAACTTATATAAAATTTTCAATGGGGTCCCTAAATTATAAAATTCGTTAGTGATATGATGAATTGGACGGAATATAACTATTTCATCCGAGCTGGATAAACATATCTGTCATTTATGAGTAGTTTGGGTGGAAGATGAACCTTGAGACATTGTTACAACAAAATGCAGCAAGATGTAACAAGATGAAGTTGGATGTAGTAAGTTACAAGTAGGGAACTATTTTGGACGAAATTATTTCAAGGAATGGATATACAACTGTAAAACATAGATCGTGGAAGGAAAGAACGATTTTTTCAGATGGAGGAGAAGCAGTCGCAAGTCATGTTTTGGTTTTCTTGCTCAACGTTTTAGTCTCTTGCAACCCTAAATACAATTTTGGGGGGAATTCCAGGTCACGTTTCACATCAGCAAACTTAAAGACCTCTTCATGGAACCCTACCCCAAGGACTCCATTGAAAATTTTATATAAGTTCGGGGACCCAACTAGAAACTTTTTTAGTATATAGACCCAATTGAAAACCTTATAAAATTTCAAGGACCCAATTATAAATTTATTTAGTATATGGATCTATTTTGAAAATTCCTAAATTTATTTAGTTCAGGGACCTACTCAATAGTTAAACCTTAATTATTTATGGAATTCTTACAAAAGCTACACATATAACAATATCTATCCTTAGATAACTGTTCATATATGATGTTTGCTTTAACATCCTATATTATATCATAATTTCCTAATTACCTAATTATAAGTATAACTATCGATTTAATATAATTTAATTTCCTACAAAGATCTGGTTGGTTTCCTTTAGGTTTTCTTCTGTAGTATTTTTGAGCAAGCCCATTAGTAGAGAGTACATGGGATTGGTCTATATACAAGTGAAATGGGAGCTGGCCAAAAGGTCTAGACGTTTTTAGACACAACCACCCAACTTATATACCATTTTATTCTCTTCATTCCAGCTGATGTGAGAAAGTCCAACTGGATTACTCTATTTGCCTAATCGTAGAGGCCACTTGTCTGGGCTTATGCTCCTATGTGCTTGAGTCTCATAGGCCCAATCATTTTCTATTTTTAGTTTTTAAATTTTTTTATTTTGTTGGATCAGTATGCTATTAAGCTTTGGCATATGATATACTAGTTAGTATTTCTGAGCAGACCCATTAGTAGAGAATGCTTTAATACGGTAATCTTCTCTTCATTCCAACCGATATGGGAAAGTCCAACTGGATTAATCTCTTTGTCCGATTGTGACTTGCATACCTTATTATTAGAGAGCCTCAAGGCCAATTTGTCCGGGCTTGTACTCCTTTAGTCCTCTCTGCTTGAGTCTCAGAGGACCGGTTCATTTTTCTAATTTTCTATTTTTGGTTTTAGTTTTGTTTTTTGGGGATCAGTACTTTGTTATAATTTGGGGTCTTATATACTAGTTAGTATTTAAGAGTAGGCCCATTAGTAGATAAGGCTACAATACCAACCGACTCGAATATCTTATTATTATCATTAGGTTTCTTTGAGCAAGCTCATTATTACACAATAGTAGAGAATGCTCTAATACCATTAGTACCTTATTATTAGCTGATGGGCTCCGGTAAGTGTACCAGATTGAAGCAAGTAATAAAAACACGACAAGCAATTTACCGAGATCGAACACAAGGATTGGATGACCAATTATATCAATATTCAAAGAAAGCAATTAAGATTTGACCAAGTCAATGATGAGAGAGTGTAGTTGAAATCAAATGAGATAACAAAATCAATTATCAAGTTAAAGCAAAACACAGATCAAAAACAGTTATCAAGGTTGAAATTATGATTAAGAAGATCTAAGGTCACGATTTCACCAACCCAATCAAGCATAGATCCAAGTGATTATTTTCTATCCATAAGTTCAATTTCATGCCAACTAGGAATCTTAAATTATTCTAATGTCTCATTCTAGAACAAAAGAAAACACCTAAACATGCCAATCAACGATATCTCTATGATGATAAAAATGCAAGATTCATTAAGTTATTGGTTCCCTAAAGTGATTGCACAAATCTCCTATTATATCTCTATCAATATTCAATTTGTGTTCTTAATTCAATCCCTAAAGTATGAATCTCCGGTCGGACACATCACGCTTGACTAGTTGATCACGAGCTCATTTGATTAATACAAACAAAACAGAATTAAGAATCAAGAATTAAGAGTAGGGAGTAGAAAACATCACAATTCACTATGTCATCATGAGCGGCTACATCGATTCCTTAGGAAAGATGATTAGTTCCTCATAGCGTACATCATCATCAAGAATCCAAAGGATAGCATCCACAAAACTCAGAATAACTAAGAACAATACTGAACGAGACATAGCTCTAAGAAAACTAGGATTGACTCCTTTGATTCATACTGAAACAAGCTTATATAGAGGTTTTGATCTGCGCACGCCCGTTGAAACACCCCAGTTTTTACACATATGTTTATATTATTTTATTGGAGTGATTAATTATCTAAATGTTTATTTTTATAAATTTTTATGTTGTTTAGTTTCAACAATTTTATTTAGTCTTTTAAATTATTTTAGTGGGTGCGGTAGCATTACGTTACTACGGTGTATGTACAATTGTAAGACAACAATATTACGCTATTATCCTTTATTAAAAATAATAATAATAATAATAATAATAATAATAATAATAATAATATCTTATATATTATGTTGAAGACAATTATTTTCAAGATCTTACTCTATTTTAATGTTAGTTTAATAAATTAAATAAAAATGATTGGAAAAAAAAGAGAGTTAGAAAACAAAAATTTAAAGCAAAATGTTTTTCTTTCTTTTTGGTGGTTTAGCAAAAACCCACGTAACCCACCCCATTTCTTTATTCTTTTCTTTATTTTGTCTCATCCCTTTTTCTTGGGAATAAAAGCAAAACATGTTCCTTTCTCTGTACAAACGTTCTTCTCCTTCTTTCTCTATGTCAAAGTTTGTCCTCCCTCTCTTTAACACAGCCACCGTTTAGCTGCTCCTCCGCAATCGTTCGTCCACCACCTAGAGAGGAGTACCAATCGTGCATCTCATCATCACCATCTCGTGCGTTCTGTCTGTTCGGTTTCTTCGCCATGTCGTCGCCACCGTCACGACATTCTGTGCCTTGTGTTGGACAAGTATGCTATGGATATCCACACACGTTGATCACTGAGCCAGGAGTTTTGGGTAGTGTTGTGGAAAAACATGTTGTGCCTTTTTGGCAATCGAGCCTGATCAGCTCATTTTTAAACGAAGTTGGGATCTCCGAAGATTAGAATCAAACGTTGAATTATAGAAGTGCCATGCATTTTTCAAAAACGACGATGAGTATTGAATACTATGCTTATTTGTCAAAAACTTCAGTTAAATATGAATATTATATGTGTAAGTTGTGTTGTGTGCGTGTGCATGTAGTTATCATAATTAATCCATATATTGGTATCTCACCCTTATAACCTATCAGGTTTTCCCGGTCCTTTGTTGTTGTACTTTGGTACTCTAGGACGGGTGGTGCTGAGAAGCTCCTGACCTTACTCGAGGATATTAATCTTGGTCCTTGAAGAGGTGGGTGATTATTCTAATGGTGAGAACTACAGAGTTCTTTCCAGTAGTTGTCTTTTAGAACGACCAGCTTAGGTTTTTGAGATGTAGATTTCTGATAGTATGTATGGGTATGGCTCGGAGAGCCTTTATTTTAAATGGAATGTTTATGGATCGGAGATCATTTCTTTCGGATGGAAACTATGATTTTCCTTCTGGTCATGTATAGCTTGTTGATGTAAATATTTTCAGAATAATACTCTCTTGATGTATTTTGTATGACTGGAATTTATGGGATGAAAATATAAATATTTAAGCAGGTGTTTTCATTTTGGGATGTTGGAATTACAGAGGAGACTTAGTAGAGATTTTTGTAAAAATTATATATTGTCATTCAAGTACATTTCTAAAATAAATAGGCTTGCCAGGTTAGGATTGTAAGCCTGTGCGCCAGTCACGACTTAGGTTTAAGTTTTGAGTCGTGATAAATTTTATACCCAGTTTCTGACGCTTATGTATTTATATAAATTATTTTCCGAAAGCAACTAGCAAATACATTTTAAATTTATTTCCGCACGTATTAATAAGTAATGCCTGGTCGCGCTGTCGCCCACGCGCCAAAAAGAACGAGCGGTTTGTAAAAATGTAGTTTAGGGCGACAACTCGGATGTCGTCTCACAAGGACTCTTAGGTTGTTGTTATTAACACAAAAATCAGTTTTGGGGGGTTTGGATTGAATGCAAGTAAGAAAACAAAGCAAAACAAAGCAATGAAAACAAAGCAGTTAAAGAGATTATCAAATAAACTAAAGACGATTAACCTACTGTTCTCGGTTTCCCACTATCATTGGTTCATGTAAATTCCAAGCCCTAAGCAGATTCTAATCCCCTCCCGGTTGTAGCAACAATTTACAAGCGAAATCACTACTACAGATATATGTTCCTATTCCCGAATTAAGCAAACGGGGTTAAGCCCTTCGTGAACTAAGCGAACACGAATTGAACACACGCGAATTAAGGAAACGCGATTATATATAGGAACATAACATCACCGAAATAAATCAACACAACACCACACACTCCTGAATTAAGCAAACATAAACATATAGCATCACATTGAAAAGAGAAAAGCAAATAAAACAGGAATTACAGAATCTCAAGTGTGGTAATGGAAACCAATCGCAGTAGATTAATCAAGGAGACTAGTTCTCCATTACAAAAGGGACACAAAAGAAAAGAAAAGAAAATAAACTACTGAAACTACTACTACTGACTAACTAAAGCTAACTCTCCAGTTCTGCCTTCAAACAGGCTTATATACACGTTCTGGATTCCGCTGTCTCGCGAGGCGAACACTGTCTTGCGAGGCGAATATCATGAACAGTCTGCATCGTTTGGTCTTCTCGCGAGGCGAAGCACGGCTCGCGTGGCGAGGAATGGAAAAGTCATGCCTTATGGTCTTCATCCTCGTGAGTCGAGTCATTTATTCGTGGGGCGACACAGAAAGGATTGCAAATTTTCTGGAACAGTCACCTTCAGGTTCGCGAGGCGAATGCCTCATCGCGGGGCGAAAGCTCCAGATTTATTTCTTTTTATTAACCTGAAAACAAGAAATAGCATAAGTGCTTTATTTAACTCTAAATCAGCTAAATTAACCTAAAAATACTTTACAGACTCAAAATGCTGCTTAAAGACAATCAAGTCTAATTTGGGCGAAATTGAGATAAAATTAGCACAAAGCCAAAGTTTTTCTAGTTATAAAACTAGACTAGCCAGAGGCTGATCAAAATACCCCAAACTTAAACTTTGCTTGTCCCCAAGCAAACTAAAACTCAAAATCTCAAAAGGACTCAAGACATGGCAAGCTTAAGGGATTCAATCAACTTTGCACAGATTTCATGCAATACAACAAAACAATTTTCTTCAATGTTACCCCCTTTCAAACAAAGCAATCCCCACATGCATTCACTCTATACAATTGAGAGTCTTATTATTCAAGCAATCATTAATCTAAGCAGGGGATCCAAGTTACACATAAAAGGGAGATCACCAAATTCAAACAACTGCCTTCCTCACAAGGGAATTTAGTGTTCACTCAATCGCTCAGTTTTTGTCAGGTTAACAACATTTCACTCAATTTCACATTCAAGAGCACTTCCCATAAATTTGATTTTCATCTCTGAATGGTTCCCACAGAAAACATGCATGCAACATCAAAAGGTCTTTTATGGTTGTAATGGGGCCTGGCTAAGGGTAGGATATACAAAGGTACTAGGCTTAAGTCCCTAGGAACTAAGAGAGCATGAAACAGTTCAAAACATTGAAATTCCACTCAAGTTCCTTTTCTCATTCTTCCTTTTGCCTTGGGTGACTACAACCTTTTTTTTTTCAATATCCTTTTTGAAATTTGTGTACTTTTTTTTTCTTTTCTTTTTTTTCTTTTTATTTTTGGCCCTTTGGCTCCAACCTTTTTATTATTTTTTTTCCTTTTTCTCAATCCAGAATGACATGTCACATCCTTGTAGCCACCCCAAACTTAGTTTCTAGCAACCATTCTCTTTCTAAGATTCCATGCTCTCCTAATCCTAAGATCGGGTTAACATGGTTTTCCAGATTTTAGCTTATAACATAAGGTTATCAAGAATTAACAGGCTAATTAGACTCAAAGGGGCTAACTAGGGAACATGCATTAGGGATTGGTTCTTTTAGTCAAGTAGCTATTTACAAAGAAAATGCCTAAATCATCTGAAACAAACACATAAACATGCAAACCAAGTAAAGACTCAAGCAAATTCAGGAAAGTGCAACTCGAAAGTGATTCTCACACAGTTTAAAACATGTTGGAGGCTCAAATCCTCACCTGGACATTTTTTGCAAATTGTTTGACCGAGATTCTATCCCTAGTGTGTGCTTCCCTTCACCCCAAACTTGTCATAAATCATGCCATCACAACAAAATATCTCAAAGTTCAGTTTTCAATATTTCAAGTGGGGATCAATATTTCAATTTCAAAACCTAGGGGGAAAATCATCAATGGTCAACACATGACACGCAATCAATCTATGCAAATTCAATTAGAATCCAGCAAACTTGCCGACACAAGACTCAACACACATACTCCTGAGCTTCTCAAATCAGTCAGGAGCTTTATTGAAAACAAAATAGAAATAAAGCAAGCATAATTAAAAGGAAAAGGTTTAGAGAAAACTCATTGGAGCGGTTCCACCAGGATCCCACTGTCTGTGATACAGCGGCCACGGAATGCTCAAATTGCAGTATGGTCCTCCCGGATCCCATGGCCAACATCATAAGTATGAGAGCGCGTGCCTGATAATCTTGGTAACTCCGCCAAGTGCGGCGGACTTCTCACTCCCTATCAGGTCACAATTGACTTCCTTCTCAACTTTGTCCATAAAATCCTCCCAATAGAAGTGGGATTCAACCTCTTGGACTGGCCATGATGCAAAGTCCAGAGGCTTGAACTCCATCACCGGTTGTTCCACAGTGGAAGGTGGCTGCTCAATGGATGGTACATTTGGAGTAGCCATGATGTCAAGAACCTCGGCTGAACAAACAACTTCACTCACACTATCACCCTGCAAAATAGAGTCAAGAAACTCAGCACAAACAGCACACGGGTTAGTGTCGGACACAAGATCATACATGTAATGTGTAAACCGAATTAGTAGAGGTCTGAATGTCTGGACTTCAGCACACAGTTCATCCATCCCATCACTTTCAACACGTGCATCTACTTCCAAAGGTTCTTCGTTATCCTCAAGCTTATTGCCTTGATTGTTAGGACGGATTGCATAGCATCGAGGCAAATAAGTATCTTCTGTCAGAATGGGGCATGCCTCAAACAGGTGCTCAGGCGAGCCGCACATGCCACAAAACCTTCTTTGCCGAAACAATTGCTTCAAATAAGTGAGCCTAACCATTCCATCAAAATTAGGATAATTTGTGCATGGTGGTGGTTTATAATCAACATTAGGCATATCACCAAACAGTAATTTATCCATGGCAGTACTAAGATCCATAATCAGACAAACCATACAAAACTAATTTAGCAAGGAGATATTCTTTTTTTTTAATTGTTAATAACAACAAGAGTCCCCGGCAACGGTGCCAATTTTTGGTCGCGCTGTCGCGCACACGCTAAAAAGAACGAGCGGTTTGTAAAAATGTAGTTTAGGGCGACAACTTGGATGTCGTCTCACAAGGACTCTTAGGTTGTTGTTATTAACACAAAAATCAGTTTTGGGGGGTTTGGATTGAATGCAAGTAAGAAAACAAAGCAAAACAAAACAATGAAAACAAAATAGTTAAAGAGATTATCAAATAAACTAAAGACGATTAACCTACTGTTCTCGGTTTCCCACTATCATTGGTTCATGTAAACTCCAAGCCCTAAGCAGATTCTAATCCCCTCCCGGTTGTAGCAACAATTTACAAGCGAAATCACTACTACAGATATATGTTCCTATTCCCGAATTAAGCAAACGGGGTTAAGCCCTTCGTGAACTAAGCGAACACGAATTGAACACATGCAAATTAAGCAAACGCGATTATATATAGGAACATAACATCACCGAAACAAATCAACACAACACTACACACTCCTGAATTAAGCAAATAAAAACATATAGCATCGCATTGAAAAGAGAAAAGCAAATAAAATAGGAATTACAGAATCTCAAGTGTGGTAATGGAAACCAATCGCAGTAGATTAATCAAGGAGACTAGTTATCCATTACAAAAGGGACACAAAGGAAAAGAAAAGAAAATAAACTACTGAAACTACTACTACTGACTAACTAAAGCTAACTCTCCAGTTCTGCCTTCAAACAGGCTTATATACACGTTCTGGATTCCGCTGTCTCGCGAGGCGAACACTGTCTCGCGAGGTGAATATCATGAACAGTCTGCATCGTTTGGTCTTCTTGCGTAGCGAAGCACGACTCGCGTGGCGAGGAATGGAAAAGTCATGCCTTCTGGTCCTCATCCTCGCGAGGCGAGTCATCTATTCGCGGGGCGACACAGAAAGGATTGCAAATTTTCTGGAACAGTCACCTTCAGGTTCGCGAGGCGAATGCCTCATCGCGGGGCGAAAGCTCCAGATTTATTTCTTTTTATTAACCTGAAAACAAGAAATAGCATAAGTACTTTATTTAACTCTAAATCAGCTAAATTAACCTAAAAATACTTTACAGACTCAAAATGCTGCTTAAAGACAATCAAGTCTAATTTGGGCGAAATTGAGATAAAATTAGCACAAAGCCAAGGTTTTTCTAGTTATAAAACTAGACTAGCCAGAGGCTGATCAATGCCCAATGGGGGTGTTACATTAGTGGTATTAGAGCTGGTCGAGTCTTTTGGGAACTTGGGGAATAGGTCCATTATGTTTTTGTTGTGTGATCTCTGTTTGGTTATTGTTTGAATTGTTTCCTTGTCGAAACAATGTGTGTAGACGCACCAGTAGATGTGTTTTGATGGGTTCTGTTTTGGTCGAGACCTTATGGGAACTCATAATTAGTAAATGCTATGCTGATTCATGATTGACACGTTTGTTTATCCTTTTGGGTTGGTGTCAGACATTTGAATGAAGTACCCATGGTGGAAGATTTTCTGGGAGTATTCCCAGATAATGTTCCAGGTTTGTTCCTGCGAAGGACATTGTGTTTTCGATTGATCTTGTTCCTAGATGCAATCGGATCTCCATTGCTTCCTGTAGGATATCGCCTCCAAAGTTAGTTGAGTTAGATGACTCAACACTAGTGCAGAAAATGGATTTCACATCAGTTTTTTTTGGCTTTTCACACTGGTTTTCAAACTGATGTTGAAACGACCGATGTGGTTTATTGCCACTTTTCACATCAGTTTTAAAACCGATGTCAAAAATTCTATTTCAACAAGACAATAATTCTTGTTCAACACTTTTCACATCGGTTTTTTAAAAAACTGATGTGGTAACCCCACTTTCCACATTGGTTATTTTAAAAATCGATGTGATAACCCAACTATTCACATCGGTTTTAAAAATAACCGATATGTAAAGTGGGGTTACCACATCAGTTTTTTAAGAAACCAATGTGAAATATTGGGTTATCACATCGGTTATGAAAGAGTTTTTTTTTAAAAAAAACACCCCTTTACAGTAGTGACAGTCCTTTCCCCTGTTTCAGTAATCCAGTAATCCACAGATCAATACAGAATCTAAATATTCTCAACACAATCACTTTTGTACAACAAAAACACACTAAATTAAAAGATTACAAACAATAAATATATTCAATTACATTCAGACAACAAAGATAATTAGAAACCAAAAGGCTACATATGATATATTATAGATTTCATGTCAAAAGATATATCAGTCAAAAGTACACTATAGCTAGTACAAGATGCATTTATTATAAACTAACTACATATAAACTATGGTAATTTGTACTCAAGAAAGAAAGTTGCCCAACACTTCCTTATGTTATTGTTGTCGTCATCAGAAAGTGGAGTCGGATTGTTGAATATCTTCAAGTTTAATTGGACATAAGATTATATCTTTTATGTAGTAAACTAAAATAAAACATATAACGAGTCTATAACTATTAGAACTAATTGTGTTACCAATTAGCATTGACCTCCTGCCATCTTTCAGTGATATCGGAGAAGATAATTTCGATCATCCACTTCATCACATAATATCCACATTCCCATGATCCACGTTATCTACGGGACTACGTACAAATGAAACCCAATTAGAATATAAGGAATTAAATAGAAATCAATAATTATACCCACTGCGCTTGAAGCATTTGTAATAAATATCTTACGTTAGGATAATCAATCTAATAGCCTGACGCCTTTCACCACGCAGCATGTGGATTGCATCAATAGAACTATCATAAGAAAATAAACATTAATTAAAGTATATCTTATAGATTGAAGATGATTAAAACAACTTCATTATTGATTATAAATTATTTGAATGCTTACGTTTCCATGATGATCTTCAGTTGATTCACCGGCTTATTTCCCATCGAGCAGAAGAAGACCACGAGATTCAACCGAGGGCCCAAGATCAACAATTGCCAATGTTTACTGCATTTACGGAACAATTAGTAACTAAGTCATATATAGTACGTTATAATTAAATAACTAGTACACACTTATTGAGATAAGTCGCAAGGTAGAACTGATGATCATCTCAGGCAAGTATATCACGTATGGTGGCGATCGGTTCTTCAGATGTTAGGAGAACATCACCCTGAATGAGCATGGGGTCAATGAACCCATAAAGGGTGAGCTTGCCCTCATCAACTAACATGCGATGCAGATACCTAATATATTGATAAAACATGTTAGTTATCATAGTATTTAAAATTTAATTACTTAACTTATAAATAAAATATACTTACGTGCACCATAACGAGATGTGTGAAGCACTATCCATTTAACGATCGAGCACCATCTCCATAAGCTCCTTCTTTGGGATATACAGATCGTCACCTGGCCTGGCATCATATTCCAACCTTACCAAAGCTGCGTCATCCTCCATGTTCACAACCTATATTGCCAGACGTGTAAAAACACCACCAGGATCCCCTTTGCCAATCCCCTAAACAACAAAGATATACATTAGTAATCAAAGTTAAGTTATTTCATTCGTAATTAATTGAATGGTCAAATGAATACCTTGGCAGGAGCAGACTTCTCTGGTCTTCCTGGATCCGACCTTTTAGGCAGAATATCATTTCCAACATCCTAAAAAAAAATTTATCTTTAAACAATAATAAATAATTTCAACTATAAAAATAGAAAAACATAACTAATTGAATACCTCAGATGCAACAAGAAACCTGACCAGTCATCTTGGCCAGGGGATACAGTTACCAGTGGCCTGGTCCACTGTTTGAACCTCCTCAGTGGGCACAGGGACTCGAGCATCAGCATCTCGAATAATTTCAACCACGACCCTCACCTGATCATCCGGTAATAAACGGTGGTGTATGGTATTACCTAAGTTATGTGCCCTCCCTAATGCCACTAAGCGGCGATCATGATGATCATCAACATACAGCTCACCTATATCAGGGTCGTCGTCATCATCATCATCATCATCATCATCATCATCATCATTTTCAGGCTGATGAGGAGGATCACATGAGCCCTTAGTGCTCACATGGACAGAGGGTTGGACAGAGGGTTTGACACCTGTGTTTTGCTGGGAGATAGCAGCCATTATTACCAGCTGCTGGGAAAACTGTTGGGCCATCTCCTGTCTAAGCTCATCTGTAATCTCCCATTTTAGCCATTCTCTATCTGCATCAACATCCCTATGGCATTGGTGTGAAGATGAACCGTGGTATTGGTGAATGCCAACGCCCCATCCAACCCTAATGACACGTCCCAGGTGGTCTGGTTTATCGATGGCAGCAGCTAAGATATCCTAGCGTCCTCTAGGAACAAAGGTTCCTTGAGTGGCCTGCTCGTCCAAGGCATCCTACAACATATAAAATATTAGGTCACATTACAATTCAATAGCATTGTTAAAACACAATTACAATTCAAACTATACTTACAATCTTCTCAGCTACTTGGCGGGCCTCCTCAGATGTATATTGTCATGTACTTCTCTGTCGGGCCCTCTTCCATCTACGATGGCAAGGGGTGGAGGTGGATCAACAACTTCTTGATTATTATCAACTGTAGGATCTACCTGAGATGCTCCTTGCTGAAGTTTTTTCTTTTCCTCTTCTACCATTGTCAGGTCAAGTTTTTTATATCCCCCACGAGACAATATATGGGGGTAGACATTGTTGCTTTGGTTTTCCTGCCCCTTTTTCCTCTTCTCCTGTTATAAATAGAAGACAAATAAATTACATAAGTAAATTAAGAAAATTAATGAAATTACATAAATTTAGAGACAACTCAAATAAGTTAACCTGAAAGCTGTGATCATGTCGGCTTTGAACAAAGCGATCCCATGTCGCCTGGTCAAGAAACAGGTACACCTCAAGTGGGTTCTTTTCACATCTTTTCTTGAATACATAATATCTGCCCAGGTCCACCTTAAAATCCCTCCAATGCTCACCAGCATACTTTATTAAACGCTTCTTAATAACCGGCGTATCCGGCAAGTCAAAGGTAAGCTACATTAACACCAAAAGAATCAACGAATTACTGTATGATATTAATAAGATTAAAATAAAGTAGATACAAACACAGGACGTAAAAGTATAGATACCATAATACTCTCCCATATCTGATCCTTCACGCCCTGCGGTACATCTTTCCAACGCTCAATAAGTATACTAGGCTTGTTTCGAGCAAGGGTCCCCACAAAACTGATAAACTGCTCTGCCATTGGCCCAATAGGATTGAGATTAGCATCAAAGTAGATTCTTATCCTTTGATATGGTTGGCAGTAAAATTCCTCATTCGTGTGGCACATCTACCCTTTCTACCCGTAGACGGAGCCTCCGACCCGCTGCATGAAGGAGGGATATCCTCAAGATCAGCCATGTATACCTGTTTAGACAAAAATAAATAAATTGTCAGTATGACTGGATAAATTAATAACAAACATAACTTATAAATATTGATCAACATAAGCATAACTCATAAATATCAACATAAACATATAATATGACTTTAAACATAACTCAAACTAAACTTACAGTGTGGTCAAGTAGTAAAGTTCTCCCATAACCCTTCTTGGTGATAATTACGAGTAGCATGTACATTGTCCACGTCATTTTCCTCATTAAAATTAGGCACCCGTGTTGAGAAAGAAGGAGTATAAGAAATATCAAGAGTTGAATCTTGATTTCCCTCATTACCATTATACATGTTTTTTCCCTGGAGAACCACTGACCACCTTTTGTTAGAAGGATCACGGATATAAAACACTTGTTTTACTTGGGATGCCATGATGAAAGGCTCTTCTTTATTACCTACCTTATTGAGGTCCACCAATTTGAATCCTAACTCATCGATTTGCACACCGTTGTTACTGTCGACCCACTGACAGTTAAAAACAGGCACTCTAAACTTCATGTAATCAACCTCCCAGATCTTTTCAATGATTCCAAAGTATGAAATGGATGCCATAACAGGGTTTTTATCTTTCGAACTAGAGAAATGCAAGGACTCAGCGACAACCATAACCCCAATGTTTTGCACAGTACTTTTGTCATCCTAGGACTTTTTATAGAAGGAAAACTTATTGGTATCGTACCCACTCCAGCATATGACATCAAAGTTAGGCCCATGTGCTAGCCATTTTAATGTATCAGAAGCAGTACCATCCTTTGCAATTTTGTCTTTAAACCAGTTCAAGAAAGTCTTATTATGCTTGAATCCATACCCATCGGACACAATATCTTCTTTGCCTCATAGTTTCGGGACGGTAATGTGTTACCTTCTGGAAGCATGTATTTCAACAACTCAAGCAATTCGGTAAAGCTTTTATCGCTCCACCCATTTCTTGCCTTCACGTTGAACAATATTAACACCGCTGACAACCGTGTGAAATTAGTGCAACCAGGATACAAAGCCACTTCCGCATCACTTCACAAAATATCATACACATGTGCTCGCCAAAAAGACTCTTGCCCAACATCACGGATCATGTCCTCTAGTCCATCGTCCATATCCACATCATCAACTTCCTCTCTATGCGACACCCTCGACCTGTCTAACGATTCACCATGACATATCCGTATTGTATAACTCTTGCAAATCCCCTCACAAATAAGATGCTCCCGTATCTCCTCAGCTTCTAGTCATCTCTCATACAAACAAGTATATGGAGTTTAGGGATTAGAAGAACACGCAAAACGATTTATCCTGGTTCGGCTACCTCCTCTGGTAAGCCTACATCCAGTCCCACACCTCTGTGGTTTTCTTCACTATAATCAGCAATTACACAATTCTAATTACAGCAACACGAGGATAACCTCCTTGCTTGAAAAATCTCCAAAAAGCACACTAGCTTTCTTTACCCAAGGATCCCTTCTATCCTTGTTAAACCCTAAGAGATACCCTCTCTTAGTCTCTCTAATTCACGAGAAGAATTGAGTAGAAGTAAGACTCTAAAAGTCTGATTATACAAATTGAAGTTCTAACTATGACACTTTTCTCAGAGATAAAGCACTTTGTCTCAGAATCAGTATCAGTTGCATTTATTGTATGTATTGTTGTTGTTGTGTATTTTCTATATTGAAAAGTGTTCCTTTGATCCCTCTTTATATAGAAGACAAATTATAGCCTTTGGGATCATTTAAAACAGATTTGGATCTGATTTATCAAAGTAACAGAAGACAAAGTAACACGCTTTTGTTACTTTCAGTGAACGAGCTCTCCTTTTTCCATCAGTGGATGCGTGCTTCTTTTACATCAGTGGACGCGTGCTCCAAGTGCCACGACAGCAGACGAGATCTTCTGTTTTCTTAGTGGACGTGCTTCTTGTGCCACTTCAGCAGTCAAGATCTTCTGTTTTCTTAGTGGACACGCTTCTTGTGCTCTTTCAATGGACGACCGCTTTTTACTTTGTTGTTTCTTTAGTGGACACGCTTTCTTTGTTCTTTCATTGGAGGTCATCTTTTTACTTTATTGTACATCATTCTTGGTTCACTCCATTGGACGAGCGCTTATATTTTCCCTGTGTTGGACGAGCGCTAGTTTTGCTTTGTTGGACGAGTGATCTTGCATGCAATGAGGGCTTAGTCTTACAAAACATGAATGAGGGCTTAGTCTTACAAACTCCCCCTTTTTGATTATGACAAACCTTACCATACTTAACCTTAGTTATTAAGAAATCAGAGTGCAACTATTCTGTAAGCATGGTTCTTTTGTTATTTTCGTCCTCCCCCTGTTTCATTGATATCTTTCAAAAAATCAAGTGTTATCATATCATTTTAAAAAAAATACATCTTGCATTTATTATAAGTTCTAGTATGTCTTTTCAAAGCAGTTCATACTCAGGTATCAGAGAATAATTTTTTTTTTACATATTAGAGAAATTTTTTTTTACAGTAAATGCATGGTTCATCTTTATGGTTCATATTTTTCCCCTTTTATCAGAGAAATAAAAATTTGCATATCAGAAAATGCATGATTCATCTTTCTAGTTCATCTCAGATGTATGGTTCTTCTTTCTCTCCCCTTTGTCATTATCAAAAAGAAACTATGGAGAATATTGAAATCAGTCTTAAAAACAAATCTTGCATTCATTAATAATAAAGCGTTTCAGAAATTATGCAATACATCAAAACATCCAAAACAAACAAACAAAAAATTACAGACACCTAAGGGCACTTAGTCTAAACTGAGACTAGATAAAAGCATCTTGCCCATGTCCTTCTTAATTTTTAGCAAATTGTGCTGCCTTGCTTGCCATCTGATATCAATTATTTTGAAGATCAATTATGCCAAGTTCCCTTCTTATGAAGAATAAACTTTCCTTATTTAGTGGTTTGGTGAATATATCAGCTAATTGCTTGGTTGTATCTATATGTTCAATCACAACATCACCACTTTGAATATGATCCCTAATAAAATGATGCCTAATTTCAATATGCTTGGTTCTTGAGTGCATAATTGGGTTCTTTGTTAGATTAATTGCACTAGTGTTATCACACTTTATTGGTATATGATCTAGATAAACACCATAATCAATTAATTGTTGTTTCATCCATAGGATTTGAGCACAACAGCTCCTAGCTGCAACATATTCTGCTTCAGCTGTGGATAAGGCCACGCTAGTTTACTTTTTACTAAACCAGGACACTAGGGAATTTCCTAATAAATGGCATGTTCTACTTGTGCTCTTCCTATCTAACTTGTATCCAGCAAAGTTAGAGTCGGAATATCCTATTAATGTGCAAGTGGATCCCTTAGGATACCACAACCCTATTTCTTTTGTTCCTAAAAGATACTTCATGATTCTTTTAACTGCAGTAAGATATGATTCTTTAGGATTAGCTTGATACCTTGCACACATACACACACTAAACATTATATCTGGCCTACTTGCAGTGAGATAAAGTAAGGATCCGATAATACCTCTATACTTGGAAACATCTATAGATTTACCATGTTCATCTTTATCCAAGTAGCAGGTTGGACTCATTGGTGTTGTCGTTTCCTTTGCACTTTCGATTCCAAACTTCTTTAGTAGTTCCTTGCAATACTTTGTTTGGCTTATGAAGGTTCCATCTTGTCATTGTTTAATTTGAAGTCCAAGAAAGAAGGTAAGCTCTCCCATCATGGACATTTCAAATTCACTTTGCATTAGTTCACCAAAGTCCTTGCATGAAGACTCATTAGTAGCACCAAAAATAATGTCATCAACATATATTTGAATGAGTAAGATATTGTGTGATTTTGTTTTAGTAAATATTGTTGTATCAACTTTTCCCCTTTTAAAGCCTTTCTCTAGGATAAAATTGCTTAACCTCTCATACCAAGCTCTAGGAGCTTGCTTGAATCCATAGAGGGCTTTAGTCAGTTTATAGGCATGATTTGGGAACTCACTATCAACAAAGCCAGGGGTTGGCTTACATATACTTCCTCTTGTATTATTCCATTTAGAAAGGCACTTTTCACATCCATTTGGTACAGTTTAAAGTTCATTATACATGCATAGGCTAAGAGCATTCTTATGGCTTCTAATCTAGCTACGGGAGCATATGTTTCATCATAATCAATTCCTTCTTCTTGATTATATCCTTTAGCTACTAGTATAGCCTTGTTTCTTACTATTATTCCATTTTCATCCATTTTGTTTCTAAACACCCATTTAGTTCCGATTATTTGGTTACTTTTGGGTTTTGGAACTAAATCCCAAACTTTGTTCCTTTTAAATTGATTTAACTCCTCTTGCATTGTAATCATTCAATGTTCATCATTAATAGCATCATCAACACATTTTGGTTCTATTTGAGATACAAACGCCATGATATTGCAAATATTGCTTAAAGAGTTTCTAGTGGTTACCCCTTTGGTGATCTCACCAATGATATTGTCTAGGGGATGATTCTTTGAAGCTTGCCACTCCTTAGGAAGATTTTCTTGTTGAAGTTCTGCTTGAGGTTCTTTATTGCTTTCTTCATCTTCCTTTTCCTTGTTGCTCTCTTTTCCTTCATAAGATTTCACTTCATCCTCGAGAGTTTCTGCATCATCAAAAATGTCCTTTCCCAACCTTTTGGGGTTAGACTCATCAAATGTTATGTGAACATATTCTTCCATTGATAAAGTACGCTTATTAAACACTCTATATGCTTTGCTAGTTAATGAATAACCTAGGAAAATACCCTCATTAGCTTTGGGATCAAATTTCCCAAGATTATCATTGCCATTATTTAGTACAAAACATTTACAGCCAAAGACATGAAAATGAGAAATGTTAGGTTTTCTTCCCTTGTAAAGTTCATATGGAGTTTTCTTCAAAATTGGCCTTATTAGAACTCTATTTAAAACATAACATGCAGTACTCACAGCATCAGCCCAAAAATACTTTGGTAAATTAGAGTCACTTAACATGGTTATAGCAATTTCTTCAATTGACCTATTTTTCCTCTTAACTACTCCATTTTGTTGTGGAGTTCTAGGTGCAGAAAAAGTATGTTTTATACCATGTTCATCACAAAAGTTATCAAACTATTCATTTTGGAATTCTCCTCCATGGTCACTCCTAATTGAAACAATTTTCATGTCTTTCTCATTTTGAGCAACCTTAGCCATTTTCTTAAAAGCTTTAAAGGCTTCATTCTTTTTGTGCTAAGAAAAAGGTCCAAGTGAATCTAGAGAATTTATCAACAATTACAAGTGCATAGAGATTTCCACCAAAGCTTTTTGTCCTAGAAGGTCCAAAAAGGTCCATGTGCAGTAATTGTAAGGGTCTACTAGTAGAAACAATGTTTCTAGCCTTAAATGAGGTTTTCACTTGTTTACCCTTTTGGCATGCATCACATAGGCCTTCTTTAACAAACTTTTATTTGGTAAACCGATTACAAGTTCTTTGGAAATAAATTTATTCAAGTGATCCATATGAATGTGAGCTATTCTCATATGCCAAAGCCAATTTTCATCTTCTTTGGAAATTAAGCAGCATGCATCATTGGAAATTAAATTGTCTAAGTCTAGCATACAGATGTTATTGATTCTATTTCCAATCAATTTTAAGTTATTATCATGAATAGATTCGATCATACACAAATTTGAGTTAAAGTTTACCTTATAGCCTTTATCACATAATTGGCTTATACTTAGAAGATTGTGTTTGAGACCTTCCACATAGAGAACATTCTCAATCTTGATTGCTGGACTTTTTCCTATTGTTCAAACACCAAGAATTTTTCCTTTGTTGTTGTCTCCATAGGTGACATTTCCTCCTTCCTTTTGAGTGAAAAATGTAAATTTTGTGATGTCTCCGGTCATGTGTTTGGAGCATCCACTGTCCAAAAACCAGCTTGAGGTTTTGGCCTTCAAACACACCTACAAAACATATTCTTTTATGCTTTTCCTTTAGGTACCCAAATCTGTTTGGGTCCTTTAGTGTTAGTAGCAACATAAGTTCCTTTTGGAACCCAAATTTGTTTAATGCCAACATGAATGTTCTTTCTAAGTCTACAAGTAGCAGCTGTATGACCTTTCTTTAGACAATAATAGCATTTAACAAAAGGACTAGTTGAGGAAATAGGTGCAACAAAAAGCTTCTTAAAATATTTTTCATGTACCATTGGCTTATATCCAATTCCAGCTTTGTCATACACGCCCCTTTGCTGTCCTAATATTGCATTCAAGTTATCTCTACCCGAAGTAAACTTAGATAGAGTTGTATTCAGTTTTTCAACTTCCTTTTCTAGTGTAGTGCATTTGGTGCAAATTGAACTAGATGCAAGTAATTTTGAATTTTCATCTTCTAGCTCTTTAAGCTTTATTTGTAAAGATGATTTATCACTACATTGTTTTGTAATGATCTTTCTAGAAGATTTAAGTTGTTTACCAATTTTAACATATTCTTCATGCAATTCATCAAAAGCATCTTGTAACTCATCATAGGTAGGAGAGGATTCATTTACCTTGGTTTCACTATCACTTTGATGATTTGCCATGAGACATAGGTTGGCTTCTTCATTTTCAGATTCACTACTAGTGGAATCCATTTCATTTTCTTCCCAAGCTATGTATGCTCTTCTAGGCTTTCTTCCTTTCTTTTATTTGATGTCATTCTTCTCATACTTTTCTTTCTTTTGTAGCTTTGGACATTCATTTTTGTAGTGTCCAAGATTTCCACATTCAAAGCATTTGATTGTTGAGGAAGAGCTTTCACCATTGTTCGTGTTCTTTTTGGTAGGAAAACTGAATTGCTTCTTGTTTCTATTCTTCTTGATGAATCTTTTAAATTTCCTCACAAGCAATCCCATGTCTTCTTCTTCGGATTCTTCACTTTCATCAAGGTGTTCATCTTCATCACTTTCTATTGATTCTTTGGAAATATGAGCCTTGAGTGAGAGTCCTTTCTTCTTTTTCTCCTTATCTTCATGATCTTTCAATCTATTTAGTTCCAATTCGTGTTCTTTCAACTTGCTAAATAGAGTAGCAATCTGCACGGTGTCAAGATCCTTTGCTTCAGCAATTGCAGTAATTTTTGGCTGCCATTCACGACTCAAACATCTCATAATCTTGTTAATCTTTTTCTCATCTGTGATTGTATGTCCGAGTCCTTCTAATTGGTTCACAATGTGTGTAAACCTCTTTTGCAGATCATCTATCTCCTCACCATTCTTCATGTGAAAGAGTTCATATTCATGGACTAGTGCATTCATCCTTGCTCTTTTCACATCGTTGGTTCCTTCATGAGTGAGTTGAAGAGTATCCCACATCTACTTTGCCGTTTTGCAATTGGAGACCTTGAAAAACTCATCATAATTCAAAGCACCTGTTATAATATTCTTTGTTTTAGCATTATAACCAACTATTCTTTTATCATCACCATTCCAGTCATCTTTTGGTTTAGTTTGTTTATTTCCCTTAGCATCAATAATAAATGGAACATAGGGACCATTTTCAACAGCATCTTAAACATCTAAACATGCAGCCTCAAGAAAGATAAGTATTCTTTTTCAATTTGGACCATTAAATACATGTGAAGCCCCAGCACCCAGGATATCATTTGTCGCCATCTCTTGAAACTATTAAGCTTTGCAACAAGAGTTTTAGCCCGGATGCCAATTGTTGGTAGTGGTTACGGTCTCGGGGTGAATTGAGATATTGAAAACTTATTCAACAATTTAAAGCAAAACAGTGTTTCTTGAATGAAAATTGGTTTTCACTCAATTTTAATTCACAAGAATTAGGTTATAGAACAAGTGATGATGACAAGAAGAATTATCAGTAGTAACAACAGATTTTAACACAGATTTCAGATTTAAAGATTCAAGTTTAACAAGTATATGGACTTTAGGGATTAGAAGAACACGCAAACCGATTTATCTTGGTTCGGCTACCTCCTCTGGTAAGCCTACATCCAGTCCCACACCTCTATGGTTTTCTTCATTTTAATCAGTAATTACACAATTATAATTACAGCAACACAAGGATAAACTCCTTGCTTGAAAAATCTCCAGAAAGCACACTATCTTTCTTTACCCAAGGTTCCCTTCTATCCTTGTTAAACACTAAGAGATACCCTCTCTTTGTCTCTCTAATTCACAAGAAGAATTGAGTAGAAGTAAGACTCTAAAAGTCTGATTATACAAATTGAAGTTCTAACTATGACACTTTTCTCAGAGATAAAGCACTTTGTCTCACAATCAGTATGAGTTGCGTTTATTGTATGTATTGTTGTTGCTGTGTATTTTATATGTTGAAAAGTGTTCCTTTGATCCCTCTTTATATAGAAGACAAATTATAGTCGTTGGGATCATTTAAAACAGATTTGGATCTGATTTCTCAAAATCTGCTTTCTTGATTCTTGATCTCAAAATGTGATTTTGTTTGATCTTTGTAGAGATTGCGTCTTTCTTGAGATATAACTGTTTCCATCTGAAAGGATAGCCAAGTCTTTTTGAAGAGTAATTAATCCGTGTTTGTTTGAAGAGAAAAATATCCACGTCCATTTGCCACGTCAGCAGACGGGAGTATTAGCTCAAGGTTATTGAATGGTCTCCAACTGATAGACGAGCGTGCTAACACAAGGCAATTGGATGGGCTCCAATTTGTAGACGACCTTTATATATCATGTAAGTTGGCGGAGCTTCTAATTTAGTGTGTATCATTAGTAGACGAGCTCCATGTTTTGCTGTCAGTAGACGAGCTTTTCTTTTTACATCAGCAGACGAGCCTTCCTTTTTACATCAGTAGACGAGCTCTCCAAGTGTTACTATCGGTAGACGTGCGCTTTTGTTACTTTCAGTGGACGAGCTCTCCTTTTTCCATCAGTGGATGTGTGCTTCTTTTACATCAGTGGACGCATGCTCCAAGTGCCACGGCAGCAGACGAGATCTTCTGTTTTCTTAGTGGACGCGCTTCTTGTGCCACTTCAGCAGACGAGATCTTCTGTTTTCTTAGTGGACGTGCTTCTTTTGCCACTTCAGTAGACAAGATCCTATGTTTTCTTAGTGGACGCGCTTCTTGTGCTCTTTCAGTGGACGACGGCTTTTTACTTTGTTGTTCCTTTAGTGGACATGATTTCTTTGTACTTTCATTGGATGTCAGGTTTTTACTTTGTTGTACGTCATTCTTGGTTCACTCCATTGGACGAGCGCTTATATTTTCCCTGTGTCGGACGAGCGCTAGTTTTGCTTTGCTGGACGAGTGATCTTGCATACAACTTAACACGTAATGAGTGTGTAGTCAAAATTAAAAATCTTATGCAAAATACACTTTGTTTGTCATACATCAAAATATGAATGAGGTCTTAGTCTTAAACATTCTCATACTCATCACTTGTTCGTCTAGCATTCATCCAACCACGATCCATGACTCAAACCAATAACTTCGTACTTAGTCCAAGATCTTCATCAACTACTTCTTATGACAGGGTATGGCCATATCCCATTCGAGAAGAAACTTTTTCAACATTCGGTTAACAGTTAGTCCTTAACTCTCATGCTCATTCTCGACGAAATTTTGGCAGCATTTCCCTTCTGGTCTCCAACGTATACGACTTGAACGCGATGACATCCACCACGATAAAGTATGCACCCGGATAACTAAAGGAAATGTATCAATCCGAACTTTCATTAAGTTTATAACATGAGAATCAATGAATAACTATTTTAACTGAATGAAGAAAAAAAATTTCCCAAACTGTCCAACTTTAGACAATTCAAGATCCAATACATTGAGCGGTACCTTAAGCACGTACATGTGTGCCCATTAGTATTGCATCTCAAACGGGAAACTAAGGCTTTACTAATTAATTAACATTAATAAAATTAATAAAACACTCCAATCCCTAAATCAAAGCAAACAAAAATCAAAATAAGCAAGAGTTAATATACTAGCTACTTTTTTAAGTTACAAACTGAAAATAATAACAAAATAACTGTCTAAAGGCATTGACAATTAATAGTCATCTTTGAAGAGTTGTAGGATAAGTAAAGAGTTCCATAATTTGAACATCGAAAATTCAACCACCAGTTAGACTCAAATCAAAGTCAGATTCAAACAAAGAGACTAATAACACCCCTGATAATCAAAAACCGCAAAGCAATAGGTAATAATTACCACACCCTCAAAAGAGGGCAAAACTATTCATGAAAAAGCTTTGCAACTCAAAAATTCAAATAATAAGAGTTCAAATACCAACAAGTATTACAAACTCATGAAAATTTTAATTCAGGAATTTCATCGAACAAGATATAGACAAAACAAATATGTAAACTAGATTGAAGAGAACGGATTACAATTCATAATAGAAATTGAATACCATTTTTTATATTACTTCACAACAAAGAAAATCAAAGAAAGAGGTAAGATTACCAAATGGGTGAAGTTAAACCCTAACAGATAGTTTTAACCCTAACCTGAGAGACAGAACTGAAAGGAGCTTGTGGGGGTGGTGGCCGCATGGGTAGCCGGAGGTGGTGGTGGTGGTGGTGGTGTCACAGAGCCTGAGATAGAGAGAGAGAAACAGAGAGAAAAAGAGAGAGAGTAGGACAGAGAGAGAGAGAGGAGAGGAAAGTTTACCTTACGGTGGTGACCGGAGGTTGATGGTGGCCGGATTCGCGCGCAGAGAATGAGTGTGGAGACCTGATGAAGCAGAGAACAGAGGGAGAAGAAATGGGAGGAGGTGTGGGAAATATTCGGTCGCTAAATCGGTCACCACAACTAAATTTTAAATTCGGTCCCCAAATCCGTCGCAAAAGGGCTCCCAGTTTTTAATTTATTGCATGCTTTAGCGACTGAAATGCATTTCATTAATTGAAACTTTACAGCAGATGCTAAAATCTACCGCTAATTCGGTCGTCATTATCAACTTCCAATTCCAGTCATTATTTTCGGTCGATATTTGACCTTTTTTTGTAGTGTTTTGTTCTGGCTGTTAAGTTCTTTGAATAGAAAGTTCTAGTCAAGAAAAGGGTTTGGCAAATCACTGTTTTATGCAAACTTACTTCTTTTAAGTGGGAATGTTGTTTTAGTTATGTTAGAGAAATTTGATTTATGCATCAACTTGGTAGGGGAGTTATGGGATTTATGAGTTACTTATGTTGTTTTTCATGTCTCTTCTGTCTTCTTTATGAGATGATCTTTGGAGCTTGTTGAGTAATTGAGTATGCATACTTTACTATATGAGTACTAGTATGAGTAATTGATTTTCTTTTTCATTTCTGATTTTTAGTTTTTGTTGTGCATTGTTCTTCTTTGGTTTCGTTTGTGTTGTGCACATGCATTGAGTTGCTCCAATTTTGGGGGGAACAAATTTGGTTCCTCACCTCCAATCTTTCTCTCGGTCTCTTTAATTATCCTCTCCAGATAATTTTTGTATGTCTTTTTTAGTTAATGTGTATGTTGTTAAGTGATGTGTGTCTTTATGTGTACGCTGTTAATTTGTATATATGTTTTTTTTTTTTTGCATTTTCAATGTGTTAAATTTTATGAATCGTGGAAATTACTATTTGTTATAATATTGGTTGTGAGATGATTTTGTAAGAGTTTGGGTTGATTTTGAATGTATTAATTATGATCTCCATGTATGAGCTAATTTGTATGATTAAGTCTCAAATTTTGTATGATTTACGTTTGTATATGATTAAGCATTTCATAAAATTAAAGGAACAAACTCAAAGAAAATTTAGATATACATATTTAATTGGTTCATAAGAGTTTAATTTTTTTAAAAAAGTAAAATGGCATGCAAAAGCATCACTGTAGCGTTAATTATCCCAACTAGGTTGGCACCAAAACCACTACCAATCACCTGCGGCACACCAAAAGAATTTAATTTAAAATAATAATAAATAAATTTAATATATTAATTAAAAAATCAACTAAGTATAATAAATTGATTAAATAATTATAATAAACTACTAACGTGGAATAAGAGGAGATTTGGTGGCTATATCACGATAGCTTAGCAACGGTTACTGCGTGACAGTATTAACTTAAAAAAAATTAAGTGAAAAATATTGAAATAATTTAGAGTGAATAAAATTTTTTAAATATTAATTAATTAAGGTAGGAATTAATAGTATATAATATCTATAAATTAAATAAACAGAGGATATAATTCAAATTTAATTACAGAAATAATTAAATAACAAATTAAGTGGAAAATAATTTTTTTTGATAATTAAATATAAAGAATGTAATATTTTTCTTAGAACTTATAAAGGTGTTAATTTTCATAGTACTTGAAACAGAAACTTTAAAATCATAAAATTTCCAAAATACTGAAAGTTGTGGCATATAGCAATAAGACATGGACAATACTATTTATGGAATATTGCTTGCAAAATTGTAAAATGCTTTATGGTGTTAGTTATTATTTAATTATGTTTTTTTTTCATTCTTTGTATTCTTTTATTGTGGTTGTTATTTTATGTTTTCTTTCAACTGGTGTAAAAAAATTATGGTCCGCAATTGCTCACTTCCAAGTAATTGTAATTGATTTTTTTTATCTGATTATTTTTTCCATGATTTTTATTAGTCCATATGCACTTTAATTTTCTAAAGTGAGGGGATTAGTTTGAGCAATTACATTTATCTTATGTAATTGTTATTCAAGTATGTAGGGATATTAAATTGTCTATAGCATTAAAGTTTTATTTTCTAGATGAGTTAATAGTTGAGAAAGACCTAAGTTACCCATTTGAGGTTCAATATATTTGAGCATTCGTACTTCTGCAAGTCACAATGCTCTTGGTATTGAAGCTTGAATTGTCCAAGTGGGACAATTTTAGAAAAAACTTATCCTTTACTAGTATAATAGTTATTCATTAATTCTTATGTGATATATCCAACGAAATTTTGGTTTGGCACATTACACTACCAAAAAACATGTTATTAGAGACCATCAAATTAAGCCGCTAAATATGGAAATTCGGTCGCTAAACCGTTTAGCGACTGATTTAGTGACCACCAAGCGTGGTAACAGAAAGCCTAGTCACAAAATCGTTTTGTGGACGCTAACCATTTAGCGACCGATTTAGCGACTGAGTTTTCATACTTAGCGACAAAATTTCAATATTTAGCGACCAATTAAGTGTGGTCACTGAATTCAGTCACTAAAATACATTTTTTTTGTAGTGTTACCTTTTGTTTTCTGGGTATATACTTGATTGCGGTATCTCACTGTGGTCAAGTTATGTACTTTGAGACCAATGGGAAATGCTGCCGATATTTCATCAAATATGAGACATGAGAACTGATGAGTAACTATGATACGAGTGTCGAAGAAGTTTTTTTCTCGAATGGTATAGGGTTATACCAATGAAAGAAAGGGAGCAATTATGCAAGGTGAAGCATATATGTGTCGTTATTTTGGATGTGTCTGAGATTGCCCATAATAGTTTTTATCTTTTTTGGATCATGCAGGGGATGAAATTTTATCCTTCGAGTCGTAGTTGGATGTACAATAGGGTATATCCGGGAAAAACGAGGTTGAAACTACATTTTTTTATGGTACTGAAGAATTTGTTATTAAAGCAAGTCAGCAAAATAATTATATCAATGAGGGGGGATTAGATGTCCTTGTGTGAAGTGCGACTGTACAATGATTAAGAGTGCAGACAATGTGAGGCTCGACTTGTATAAAGTTGGGTTTAGGGCTAATTAATGGATTTGGACAAATCATGGAGAAGAACTGCCACAATTTGATTTTGGTATTGACGAGAATTGCACTGGTGGCTCGAGTAGTGGTGCAGAAGTGAGATATGGAGATCATTTTGTTTCAATGCAAGAGATGGTGTGTGATGCTCTCATGATGCCTGGGTTGTTTGGGTCAAATGATATAGAAGAGCCTCCGAAAGCATAAGCACATATATTTTATAATCTGCTGACAGAGACAAATAAGCCTTTGTGGGAAGGGTCCCCCGACTCGAAGTTATCAATGTGTGTTCAACTTTTGTCTGTGAAGTCCAATTGGAACATACTCGACATGGGCTTGGATTTCATTGCCAAAATAGTTTTGGCCGGGACGCCTTTCAAAAGGGGATTACCCAACAATTTTTATGATGTGAAGGGGTTAGTGTCCAACTTGGGATTGGAATTCCAGATGATTCACTGTTGTCATAATGGGTGCATGATCTTTTACGAAAATGAATTCGACAAAAATGATGGCGCTTTGGTTGAGTGCATATTTTGCCACACACCAAGGTATGGTCACTGAAACACTTATAGAAGTAATCATAAACCAGTTCCGGTGAAGTCGATGTTCTACTTGTCAGTCATTCCAAGGTTACAAAGGATATTTCCATCAATGCAGACTGCGGGAAAGTGAAGAGGCACCATGAGAATAGGAGGACTTCAGGAGTGTTATGTCATCTTTCTGATGGCGAAGCATGCAAGCACTTTGAACGGCTACATCCTAATTTTGTTGCGGATCCTCGCAATTTACGACTTTGGTTGTGCTAGGATGGCTTTACCCCATATATCCAATCCCCGGCTTCGCCTTATTCCTGTTTGCCCGTTATTGTTACCCCTACAATCTTCCTCCCAAAATGTGTATGTCAAAAACACATATTTTCTTGTGTTGTCTGATTCCGGATCCATCTAATGCAAAGGTTGGCATTGATGTTTACTTACAACCTTTGATTGATGATCTGAAGAGGTTGTGGAATGGTGTTTTGACGTACGATGTTTCACATAAACAAAATTTTACAAGGAGGGCAGGGTTGATGTGGACAATTATTGACTATCTTGCATATGGCATGTTGTCTAGTTGGGGGTTGCATGGAAAATTGGCATGTCCGCATTGTATGGATCATACAAAGGCATTTACCTTGAGATATAGGGGCAGACATTCTGGTTTGACTTCCATTGTAGGTTTTTACGAACGATCATTCATTTAAAAGGAATAAGAACGCCTTCAGGAAAGGGTTGTTGAAACAGATGGGTTGCCTCTGAGGTTGACACCTGAACATGTTTGGCATAGAGAGGGACTTGCCAAAAGTCGCAGAAATCAGAGTTTCCAGATGGGGAGACCTAGAGGACGAGGATCGGGATCGATTCTTTGCAGCTTTTAAGTTATGTTTCAAATTTAAATTTAGTTCCATTTTTAGTTTTGTTTTATTATTTTTTTAATTTACTAATATTATAACAAATATTATTGATGTTCACCTAATATATAGGACAAAATTGTAACACCCCGATTTTTCGCAACTTTCAAATATCAGTAATAAATATATAAATATATATATTTTTATCCGAGACTCAAAATGATTTTGGGTAAACCACTATTAATTTCCTGTCATGTTTTATATCTTAGGGTTACGATGAAATTTTGGGTTGAAAATTCAGACGAAACCTGGTCTGCGTTTTCACTAACAGTAAAAGTTTACTGCTCAGAAAACCTAATTTTAATTCGTGAACGAGATGAAAAATGTTTTTATCGTATTTGCTATGATACTGGAAGTTTTGAAAAATTTAGCATAAAATTAAAATATTATATTGGCTGTGGGTGAAAACGTCGAGATATCTCTAGGAAAACCTGCGTCAGTTGAATCAGGGAGTCAGCAACGAAGCTGAGGTGACTGATGTGACTGATGTGACGGGCATTTATGATGATCCTATCTGAGTCATATTGGCCATAATGGCGCATTTATAACAATTGGATATTTTTCCACGGAAATGACAATTTTACCCCTAGCTTTCCATGAATTTTGCAAGCCATGCCATTGTAATTTTTGACCAAATTACCCCCCAAACCCACGGCTCCTTCATCATAACACACTTAGGCAAGTTAATTTCTCCATTTTCATGTCTTTTGTCTTAAGAGCTTCAAGCTTTTTGCCTTAGAACTCATAAGAACACCATAGGAATTTTGTGAAGAACATCATCAAGATCATCCTTTTCGATCATCAAGAGGTAAAAACTCTTCATATTTTCATTTAAAGCCTTTCTCGACACAACTTTTATGGATTTATGCTTGTGTTCATCAAGTTCTTCATTTCATTCAAAGTTCATGAAGCTAACTTCAAAAATCCATAATTAATTCTAGAAAAATCCTTTTGACATGAAACCAATTGCTATGATCTCATAATCATCTCTATTTTCATCATCTAGAAGCATATGATCATGAGAAATTCCATTCCCAATTTTCTGAGCTAGGCCGAATCCATGAAAAAGTGGATTTCATGGGTTTTGTTTCATTTTCATGTCTTGATTCATGATTCAATCTCTTAAGTACATTGATAGTTCTTGTATGTAAGTAAGTAGAAGATCAAAAATCAAACCATAACCTATTTGTTTCATAAAGGCCGAAACCCTAGCTATGAATATTGGATGGATTTTTGATTCAAATGTTGTCTTGTAACACTTGAATCCAACTCTAGGTTGTGTATGTTGATTAAATCCAACAGTTGAGAAAATTTTAAAATCTCTAGCCTATGATCTTGAGAAAAACCGAAACCCTAGTTCTTGGAACTAGATGCGTTATATTCGATGTTCTTAGTTCATGATCTTGGTTTAAGTACTTAATCATGTTTAAGTTACTTATGGATCATAAATCCCTAAGTTAACAAATTTTCAACTTTCCTAACCTAGAAAAATTTGTTGAGGCCGAAACCTAACTTTCATGATCTAAGTATGTTGTTGTTTGATTTGATTTATTTTGGTTGCAATTCGTTTAAAGGAATCGTTCAAGTTAGTTTGACTTAAGATGACGGAGGAGAATCGGATTGGGATAGGGAGATTACTTGAATCTGCTAGTACGAATCTTAAAAAGGTAAGCGGAGTATGCCTGAGGAGTTTAAGATAATCACATGCCTATTGTTGGAGTCATTTATTAATTTTCTGTAGAAATATTTAAGGATATTACATTGTTTACTGTTAATTGCTAGATTGATTAGATACTTACCTGAGTAATTGAGGTTATGTGATATGTGGATTTACATGATTATAATTATTTGGTCATATTATAATTGTGATGTGTGTCATGAATTGATATATGTCATGCTATTATGTGATTGAAATTTATCTCCTGTTGAGTGTTGGACTTAGAAACCTGAAATTGGTCAGTGTTTAAAAATTTATTTGAGGATAAAAGCTTAATAAGCTTGGATAATTAATCAGAGTGATTAATTTGGGTAATTTTGAGAAGAAATGGAAAAAATTAATATTTTAATAATATTTTGTGGTTAATGTGTCAATAGGTGACAGTAAGGGCGAAACTGTGAAATATTTCACAGGCTCTAATTTTTACAAAATAAATTCAATTTTATAATAAAATGTTATGTAAAGTGATTAAGTTTCGAAAATAACGTTATACAGCAGTCAGAACAATTACTTCTGACAGAAAAGTTATTTAAGTTATAAAAAGAATTTTATTAAAAATTTTGGAAAAGATTAAATATATAGTAATTTTAATATTATGAATTTAGTTATTGAATACTTTTTAAAAGTTTACTTTTATTGAGAATTATTTTCATAAATGAAATAATAAGAAAATAAAAGAATTTATCAATGATTTTCAGGTTTTATCAACGTTTTAACAGAAAAAGGATTTCTGTAAGAGAATTTTATTCAGTGAAATTATTCCATTAAACTTGGATAAGTTTTCGGAGCTTTTGTTTTGTATTAGTTTTTCACTGAGCGAAATGTTTTACAAGAGGATAAATAAACCTAGGAACCGAGATGTCGGGGTTCTAGTGTTCTGTGGACACATAGACCAGGGATCTGTGTCATTGGATTGAGTGTCCTGCAATGATTTTGTGGACTATGTGTCCTAAGTTGATGTGGAAAACGTGAGTTCCATATCCGCGAGCCTAAGACTGGTGCATCAGTTTAGGGCTTTGCGATTGAGCACTCGGATTGTGTGTCCTGCGTTAATTTTTAAAACATTTGGACTATATGCCCCATGTTTGTTTTAAGTGGAAAGTCTTAAAAAGAAATTAAGCAGGGTTGTTAGCTTTGTGCTTCGACAAGGAAAGATTATTACGACAAAGAAAACGAAACGAGAATAAAAGTTTTCTCATGCATAGCTGGCAGACGTGTCATGTGTTATGATCATTGAGTCCTGAGTGGATCAATGTATCTGTTATGAACTATGTTTCCATTTGATCATTGGGATTCTATATGAGCCAATGTATCTTTACTGGACTGTGTGTCAAATTTTATGCGATAACTATTGTGAATCAGAGTGATGCAATAGGTTATGGACAATAAACTCCATCGTTCGTAGTGACCATTGGGATTCTGTGTGAGCCAATGATTTATATTTTTGAACAATAACCTTGGTGTACTGTGTGTGACCAGTGTGTTATGTGTTCTCTTGGACATTGTTTTATTTCGTTTTTACAATGGGCTTTGTGAAGAGCTTGATCAGCTCAAAACGAAACAGAAAGTTGTGCAAATAGAGCCTGAATATTGGAGTGTCATGCATTTTTATAAAATGACGATGACTGTGAATATATGGTATATGCTATTTGTGTGTCATGCATGGGGTTGTCTTATCAAGAATCATATATTGGTAACTCACCCTTGCATATTTGTTTGTTATTTCCTCTACTTTGTGGAATCTATGTATATATCTGCGTTCAGATGGATCCGGGCGCAGTGGATTTGAACGACTCAGGGGTCCGAGCCCTGATGTTCGACAATGCTGACCAAGGGAATGCTTGGGTGATTAACCCAAGGGCTCAGAGTGCTACTTACATGGGTCCGATGAGGACACTCCGAGGTACTGTAGCAGACGGACCACAGCAGTTGATTCATAGTAGGTAGACGATTGAAGTTTAATTACTGCCAATTTGGATGATCCTATGATATCTGGTACAACACGAAAACTTGAAGCATCGACCACCTCCTTTCTTTCATCCGTTACAGCAGGTAGCACCGGAGTCACCTCCTGCACCTATAGTCTTGATTCCAAATGATGTACAGGTGGAGATGGAGGAGGAACCTGAGGAGGATCCGATGGTTGATCCAGACTATGTTTCTTTAGATGACGGAGTGTTTCCAGCTGTTAGAGAGGCGGCTGTTGTATCCTCTCCGGATACACCTCCTGTAGGTGGGGGAGTTTATACTGGACTCTCCAATGGATTTCTGTAGTGGTGACCATCTTAAGATGTAGTCTTTGTTGGGTTGAGTGGGATTTTAGGTTAGTCTGACTTAGTGGCTACTGAGAGCCATCTTTTGAGTAGTGTTTTTCAGACTCCCACTATGACATAGTTATGATATTTCAGTTGATGTAAATTATGTGTGACAGTAGTTGGTGACCTGGTAAGAAAAAGGTCTTTTGTAAAACTTTGATGCATATGTAATATATATAGTGATGTACATTATTTTATTGGTGTTTGAGTGTGTGTACAGTAAAAATAAAAAGGAAAAACTGTATCACTGTTTTTGAGAAGTTTAAGGAATTAGAAAGCGAAGTTTGTTTTCCGAAGGAAACCAGCGAATTAGTATCTTTATTAAGTTTGATTTTTGCAACATGTTATGTAAATGTGATACCTTGGGAATGGGGTGTCGCAAAAATCGCATGGAGAGACGAGGACCATGACATGGTGGAGAAGATTTTTCATCAAAAAGCTATCCACCACCTCTTCGATTTGCTTAGGAGCATCGTAATTTGGGTCAGCGTCCCGACTGGATTTTCCCTACAGTTTATGAAACCCTGTGTGCTTACTGGGCTTTACCTGAATTCAAGAAAATATCAGCCCGGTCAAGACTCACCAGGGCCTCGGAGACTAGTCTGGTCTACACATTTGTGGTTCCATCAATCAGATGGAGCATGCATGTCGGTTGGTAACTTAAAAAATCATTTTTTTTGTGGTACCTCACAATGGTGTTTTTACTCTATATGGACTATTTTATGTTATTTCATGGGCAATGGATGGTTGCCTTGTGCAAGAAGTGAGTCCTCTTTGATGGAACTCCTACACATAAGCATTCTTTTTCAATGCCTTTTATGATTCTATTTTTCATTATTTTGAATGCTGGATGATTTTTTTTTGTCTCAAGTGGTGGATTAAAGAATTATTTTGTTTGGTTACAAGTGTTTTGTATTTAGAATGGAAATAAGTTTAGTGAACACTATATTCTAATATTAATTTTTGAACTCTAAATCCGATCATTCTGTAAATGAAGTTTGTACAGATAAATCAAGGTTTTGTTGGAATACATTAGCTTAATTAAGCTAACTATTCAGTTCGTTGTATATAATTTGGTCCCTCTACAGTTAGGAGATTGGAAAGATATTGGTGTTGCCAATTTGCTAGGAGTTATCAGCCTACTAGCTGGTTTGTTGATGTGGGTGACCTCTCTTCCTGGAGTGCGAACATGGAATTTTGAGTTGTTTTTGTACACTTACCATTCAGACTGGTATGTTTTTGTAAAATATTTTGGAGTATTGGTTTTCCACTAATATGATTTAGCTTTTTATGACATATGCCCAGTGATAATTTTGATACTTGGATATAAAAACATAGTATCTTCAACAAGTGAACCTAATATGGTAATGACATAATTACACATTTGTATGATAGTATAACTTCTGATTAGAGTTGGATATCACTTCGGTTAGTTATGTACTGTATTTATGGTTAGAATTGATTATTTGAGCTTCTTACTTAAATTGAAAATGTTCAAATTGGAGTGCATTGTAACCCCCCCCCCCCCCCCCGGCCCCCCGGGGGGATTACGTGACTAACTCATTTTTGAAATATAAAACGAAAATGAAAGCTGGTTGCTTTCGGGAAAATAATTTAACTACATAACTACGTTCGAAAATGAATATAAAAAATTTTCTTGCGCGGTAAATAAAGTTTCAACATGCAAACATTAACATATAACAACTTCGATACGTTCTTGCATACTTCATAAAAATAATAGGCCTCACAACGTACGAGTTTATTTTTCTGAAATATAAACCTAATCAAAAGAAATAATTATTCATCACTGAACAACCCTTACTCCAAAAGAATGGCTCTTAGCAGCCAGATATACAGACTATCCTCAAAAGGGTATAAAAACAACCTAATATCCTAGTTGAGCTAGTCACTCTGACCAACATCTACTGGGAAGACCCCCAAGGTCATCCCTACGATCAACGGTCTCTTCAGTTATTAGGACTAATATCCTCGAGTAAAACAGGGAACTCCTCTACAACGTTTGTATTCACATCCCACGGTACAAGAGCAAAAACCAAGAAAACATATATATTGCAATACCGACAAATGAGTTTTATCATGACAACTACACGCGCGACACACAAAACAACAGCATATACAGATATATACATCACATAAATTCACAGAATAAACATACTATTATAAATAATGGGATTCATACCTGGCGATCATCGTAATTTGTAAAAATACATGTCACTTCAACATCCACCATCTAATTTTGATATTTATTCTTCGGAGATCCTAACTTCCCTTCGACGAGCATGATTAGACTGCAATACCCCTTACCACAATTGTCTCATGAGGTCGAACTCTTAACTTATGTCCGGGCTCCAATTGTTCAAGGGTATCACACTCAAGTACCTAAAATAATATAGAGTAGTCCCTGATTGAGTACATCCAAATTTTGCATCGTTATGTCCACGGCTCAAGGTCGCAAGGCCCCAGCCTTTGTGGCTCACAAACCCGGATGTCCCTAATAGACCACTTTGGTCTTGACTTCCCCAATTTGTCAATCCACCCTTTGTGGATTGTAGCTCGATAATACATGGCACATTGGCCAACATTACAGGCACACTAGCCAACAAAGGCACTTCTGGCAAACAATGCATGTAAAACATTTATTCTCGTTACTTTTCTTTTTCGTTCATTCTTTTTTTGTCGAGGCTCAAAGCTCATGACTACTATTACTTAGGCATCAAGCCCATTCTTTCCTAACACAGGACACGGATTCAAATGTGCCAACTGGGACTTTAACCCGCGACACACAGGACATGAGTCCATGTACTTATTCATAGGAACAATAGCCCGACATCTTATCCATCTAGGTCCTCACTTTTCTTTTTCAACTTTGTTTTCATTATGTGAAAAACAAATACCAAAAAAAAACTCAAACTTATCCAAGTTTATTGCAAATGTTTTCGCTGATTTAAAATCCTTATCCAAGTTTATTGTTCCTTGGCTCTTCATGGTGTTGTGTATGCTCTGTTTCTTGAACATTGGGAGTGTTTTCTTCCTCGGGTGCACTTTCAGATGCAATAACAGCAGCTTGCCTAGCCATTTGCACAACATCATCAGAAGTTGGAGTTACTTCTGGTGGTGGAGGTGCAGTAATAGGGATTCCCAAGTGTCAATGAATGGTGGCCATCTACCCTTCAAGAGCATTAATCTTTATACTCGTGTAGTCTAAAGTTCTCTTGATCATCAAGTTTTGTTTATTCTGTCTCTGCTCAAACATTTCAATCATTTTGATCAGCCTATCCATCTTGGCATTTGTTTCAGCATTGTTTTCCATTGGAGCTCTTGGCTCATCCTGCCTTGCTTTGAACCTCTCCTCATGTTCCATTAAGACTCCAAAGTTCTCAAGCAACTTTACCAGTAAGTCAGGGTAAGGTAATGTAGGTCCACTGATTCGACAGTCTACCATGTGCCTCATAATGATATAGCTCCAACTGAGCTGTTACTTCTCAATCATTGGCTACAACATCAAAATATCATTGTTTTGCACCACGGCATGGTACCCTGATCTTGGAAGCAAAATCCTACTTAGCACATATTGAAGTAGCCCGTGATGAATGTGCATAGAGCTGATCTTAATCAGTCTTTCTTCAAGTGCATTCTCAACCAAAAGCACCTTTTTAGCCTCTTCATTATCATAGGCTTTCAACCAAGCACTTTCAAGACCTATCACAGCCATATTACTCCCCAAATAATCTAAACCGGTGAATTGAGAAAACTCATCAAAAGTCATCTCAATTATTTTGTTCTTAACTTCATTAGAAAATCCTATGTTATCCATTTCCAAAGTGCAGTAGAATGCCTTAATAAGAGTTGGGTAAATGTCACTTTTAGTTTCCAGGAATTCACTTAGCTTGTAGTGTTCTAAGATCTTGTGAAAAGTAAATTCGTTCTTCTCAAAATAATTGAAATCCACAGTTCTTGCTTCATGAGTATCTCTATGCTTAAAATCTTTCTTATAAAGCATGATATATTCTTCATCAGAGAAATACCTTTTGAGCAATTCAATCTCAGCATTTAGATCCCCATCTTATTCTTCTTCTCATGTCCTCTTCCTCTTTTTCTGTCCAACCTTCTTCTTGGGTGTTTCCTTAGCCACCTTCTTCTTTACTTCTTTCTTCTTTGGTGCAGGTTTTGATGTCTCAGCCACCTTTTCCTTTGGTATGGAATCCTTTCTCTTAGCAGGTTCCTGGATTTGTTGCTTTCCTTGCCTCTGAGAGGTTTGGGGTTTCTCCATTTCCTTCCTCTTAGGGCGTGAAGGTATGGCTATAGGGGAAAGTTGTTGAGGTGTGGAGGAATGAGTTGAGGATGATGATGTAGAGTTGGAGGTATTTGGTGTAGAGGGTGTGGTTTGATTCACACGAGCCATTTGAGTAATTTTTGAGCTCTTCTAGGGTTTTGGGTGTTGAAGATTTGATTTGGAAATGTGAAAATTTTGGAGGGAAAGCTGGGTATTTATAGAATTTTATCAGTCAATCGATGAATCAATTGATTTATTAATGGTTTTTAGCTTGATCAAAACTTCAGTCAATCGATGTACAAAGTATCAGGATTGAATTTTGAGCTATGTCAATCGATGTGTCAATCGATGTATAGCCTAAGTCAGAGAGTACCAAGTTCTGAATTTTGAACTTGATCAATGTTTAAATCGATGTATAAGCGATGTTAGAGAGTCCAACAATAGCAGTTTACACTCAATCGACGTAGAAACGGTGTATAGGGCAAGTCAGTGAGTCCCAAGTTCTGGAAACTTCACTCTATCGATTTTACCATCGATGTAACTACAAGGTTATCAATTTTAACCCAAGTAAATCGATGTATCAATCGATTCATAAGCACTTACAAAGAGTAGTAATTCTTGGATCGATATATCAATCATTGTACAAATCGATTTATAGCATATTAGATTGAGATTTTTAGATTTTCATAACAGGTAAATCGATGTATAAGGACTTCCAGAGAGTCATGTTTTCTGATTTTGTCTAACAATCAATGTGCTAGTGTTTCTACGCCTAAAAGAATTTGATCAATCGATGTAACAATCGATGTAAATGTGTTAAAATCAGATTTTTAGATTTATACATGGATTGCACAATCTGTGTACTAGCTTTGAGGTTATGGTTTTGGCTTAAGCTAATCGATTGTCTAATCGATGCACAGAGATCAAGTATCAAAAAATCATGCGTTCAATCATTCAAAGCATCAAGCATAGGTTGGATCAATTATTCCCAATTCTCTTCTTATATAATGGAAGCTTTCTTTAGCTAATGGTTTAGTGAAAATATTATCTAATTTCTTAGATGTATCAATATATTCATAACTATATCTCCACATTGAATATGATCCCTTATGAAATGATGTCTTATTTCAATATGTTTGGTTCTAGAATGCATTATAGGATTCTTAGTTAGATTTATAGCACTAGTGTTGTCACATTTGATTGGCCCTTTCTCTAAGAGAACACCATAGTAAATAAGTTGTTGTTTCATCCAAAGGATTTGTGCACGACAACTTCCTGCTGCAACATATTCTACTTCAGCAGATGACAAAGCCACACTTGTTTGTTTCTTAATAAACTAGGAAACTAGTGAGTTCCCAAGTAAGTGGCATGTTCCACTAGTACTCTTCCTATGCAACTTGCATCCAGCAATGTCAGAGTCAGAGTATCCTATTAGATTACAAGTTGATCCCTTAGCATAACTTAAACCCATATCTTTAGTTCCTAGCAAATATTTCATGATTCTCTTTACAGCCGTTAAATGAGATTCTTTAGGGTTTGATTGATATCGTGCACACATGCAAACACTAAACATTATATCAAGCCTACTAGCTGTAAGGTAAAGTAAGGAGCCAATCATACCTCTGTACTTGGATATGTCTACAGTTTTACCTTTTTCATCCTTGTCCAAGTAACATGATGGACTCATTGGAGTTGCCGTTTCCTTTGCATTCTCCATGCCAAACTTCTCCAGTAGTTCCTTGCAGTACTTTTCTTGGCTTATGAAGGTTCCATCATCACATTGATTAATTTGAAGTCCCAGGAAGAAAGTGAGTTCTCCCATCATGGACATCTCAAATTCATCTTGAATCAACTTGGAAAATTCCTTGCACGGTGAATCATTAGTAGCACCAAATATAATATTATCAACATATATTTGTACAAGTAGTATATTTTGACCTTTTCTTTTTGTGAAAAGTGTTGTGTCAACCTTGCCTCTAGTAAAACCTTTTTGCAATAAATAGTTACTCAATCTTTCATACCAAGCTCTTGGAGCTTGTTTAAGTCCATATAGGGCTTTGGTAAGTTTATAAACATGATTGGGAAATTCATATATTTCAAAACCAGGTGGTTGACCAACATGTAATTCTTCTTGTATAAAACCATTTAGGAATGTACTTTTAACATCCATTTGATATAACTTGAAATTCATGATACATGCATATGCTAGCAACATTCTAATAGTTTCTAATCTAGCCACAGGTGCATATGTCTCATCATAATCTATTCCTTCTTCTTTATTATAGCCTTTGGCTACTAATCTAGCATTATTCCTTACTATGATTCCATTTTCATCAAGTTTGTTCCTAAACACCCATTTTGTATCAATTACTTGTTTATCCTTGGGTTTTGGTTCGAGTTCACAAACTTTGTTTCTTTCAAACTGATTAAGTTCTTATTGCATTGCCATAATAAAATTTTCATCAACTATTGCATCATCTATAGTTTTTGGTTCAATTTGAGAAACAAAGGCCATGTTGTTACATGCGTTTCTTAAAGAGTGTCTCCTTAGGTAGTTCATCATTTTGTTCCTCTGCTGGATTCTCTACAACTCCTTCCACTTTTTCGTTATCTTACTTTTCTTCAAATTGAGTTTCTTCAGATGTTTCTGCAGCATCATCACAAATATTCTTTCCCAACCTTTTGGGGTTAGTTTTATCAAATGTAACATGTACAGATTCTTCTATAGTTTGAGTTCTTCTATTGTAAACTCTAAAAACTTTACTAGATAAAGAATAGCCTAGGAAAATAACTTCATCGGCTTTAGGATCAAATTTACCTAGATTATCCTTGCCATTATTTAGCACAAAACATTTACAACCAAAGATATGAAGGTAAGCAATATTTGGTTTTATACCCTTATATAACTCATATGGAGTTTTCTTTAATATTGGTCTAATCAAGACTCTATTTAGTACATACAAGCTGTACTAACAGCACCTGCCCAAAAGTATTTTGGCATATTAGAGTCATTTAACATGGTTCAAGCAATATCCTCAAGAGATCTATTTTTCCTCTCAACTACTCCATTTTGTTGTGGAGTTCGAGGTGCTACAAAGTTATGTTGTATACGATGTTCATCACAAAAATTATCAAATTCCTCATTTTAGAATTCACCTCCATGATCACTCCTTATAGTTACAATTTTCATGTCTTTCTCATTTTGTACAAGCGTAGCCATTTTCATAAAAGCAGAAAAGGCTTCATTTTTATGTGCTAGAAAATGTGTCCAAGTATATCTAGAGAAATCATCAACAATCACAAGAGCATAAAGATTTTCACCAAAACTTTTTGTTATGGAAGGACCAAAAAGATCCATATGCAACAATTGTAAAGGTCTACTAGTTAAAACAATGATTTTAGCTTTAAAAGAAGTTTTCACTTGTTTTCCTTTTTGACAAGCATCACATAAACCATCTTTCACAAACTTCTTCTTAGGTAAACCAATTACAAGTTCTTTGGAAATCAATTTATTCAAGTGATGCATGTGAATATGAGATATTGTCCTATGCCATAACCAATTTTATTCTTCTTTTGAAATTAAGCAACATGCATCATTAGAAGATAAATTGTCTAGATCTAGCATATAGATGTTATTTACTCTATTTCCAATCAACTTCATGTTCTTATCATGTCTAGATTCAATCATACACATATTTGAGTTATAGTCTACCTTATACCCTTTGTCACAAAGTTGACTTATGCTTAGAAGATTGTGTTTGAGTCCTTCAACATAGAGAACTTGTGACACCAGTCTACCCCGCATGTTAATATAAAATATTTACTTAAAAGAGGTAATTATAAAACATGCATTTATTTGATTAAAATAAAAACTTGGATAAAAAGGTTTCACATCTCAACGTAAACAACGCGGAAATAACAATTTTAAAATAATAAAACATAAACAGGACAGATAAAGAAAAACCCAACCCCGATGTAACACACAGAGCTAGCATAACCAAAAATCCAGCTACATCACGGAAACAAACTGAAATAACTAACAAAACTAACAAATATAACGAAGTATTCTAACTAGAGTCGCGACTCCTCAGAGTCCCTCCTCCGTTGGCTGCTCACTGTCCTCTGCATAAGGAAATACATGCAACAACAGAAAAGGGAACACATTGAGTAAGAAATCATGTAAACACAGGCATGGGAATAGGGGATAAGATGGACATACATCATAGCATGGGATAGAAATTTCACAATATACAATATATATATATACATCATCATATAATATCATAACAGCATGTTAATCATCCAACATATGTTATGCAGTGCAACGCAACCCTACTCCACTACTCCATCAATGCATGAGGATCCAACTAACTCAGGAAGTCAACTTTGGAGTAACATATCCGTATTGGCCAAAAAGTACCAACACCAGCAGTTCCCCAAACCAACCCCCGTGGATAGCAGACGTATCATAACTGGATACGCCGCCTCGGGGGCGTACGGTTCACCAAACCATAGGTGAACCACCCGAGACTTGGGCCAGATCATCATAACTAGGACGACCTCCCCTATGTTAAACATCCCCCTCAACATCAACTCCAAAGCTCTATGCAAATGGCACAACAACACACAAAGCAACCACCTCCTTTGGTTGGGCCTAAAAGCACCCAAGACTTATCACCAACATCAACATTAACACCTTAGACCCAAACCATGGGGTCAAGACCCCCTTGTCCAAAAAGCCCCAAGGTCCAACATAACAACATCTCGATCAAAAAGCATCAAGAGCACTTTGGACAAAAAGTACCAAAGCATGACAACGTGCGGTAACCCATCGGGTACCGGCTTAACCAGCTTATCAGTCTTTGTTATCTTAATTAATCTATAATTAATTTATCTAACTCGTTATCAATTGACTAGTGTATTATTACATCATCTGGGGATAATTGGGGTAAGCACCCCTTTAATTCATTAATCTTAAGTTCTGACCAGTTGGGGGAAGTACGAGCGTACTAAACCCCCAGCACGGTCGTGCTGCCACTTAAGTGGAGCACGGTCGTGCTCACTGTTTTGCACGAGTGTTCTTAATGTGCGACATGTTTTCCAGAATTTAACTAGGAACACGGTCGTGCTCCCTGTTCATCATGGTCTTGCTCTTGAGCAGGGCCATATTGTTCTGGGCAGAATTCAACGTGTTCTTGGAGTTTAGGCTCCCTAATTCTCTCAAATCAGATCCTAGGGTCTTAACTAAAACATTCGGCATGAAACCTCACCCCTCACTAACACAGTTCATGTCTTATGAAGCTTTGGGGAATTAATCCCATAATTCCTATGTTAACTAAGAGTCCTAATTAAATCCGATTAGCGTCCTATTAACATATTCAACATAACGGTAACATTATCAACAACAACATATCCAGTCAATGTGATCAACATAATCCATGTCATAACAACAACATTCATAATCATGGGTATTCATACCAATTCAACCAAAACTCATGGCATAAGACAATTCAATAGGCATACCACATCATGAACAACTCAACAATTATAACAAATAGGCATACAAATTAATCCAATGAAACATATAAACAATTCAGTCATACAACCAGGCAGATCATGCACAAAATACATTATAACAACAATAAACGGGGCTATGGGAACCCCTCATCTTACGCTACTCCCTAGCCTAGTGTATACACTATTCTTCTCCCATACCTTGTATGAGGTTCGCGTTTCAAAAGAAGAAAGAGGGTCCTCTAGGTTCTCGTCTCAAAAGCACTTTTCTACGACCTCAAGAACAACAAGGAAACACCTTAATTAGAATCTTAGGCCAAGAACTCAAAACGGAAAGAACGAGAGGGACGAGGTGTACGAATCTTACCTTGTTTGAAGGTTTAAACAGCGAATATGATGATCACATCTTCGCAGCGACATTCTCCTATCAACGAATGGTGAAGAACGGTGCAAGAAAGAGTTCCCTAGAGAGAGTTTTCTAGAGACAGTTGATGGAAATTGAGAGAAAAAGAGAAGGGAGGCATCTCTGAGTGTTGGGACGTGATAGACTAGGGTTTAGATTGTGTTTTAGGTGTTAAAAACGGGTTGGAATGCGTTTTGGGCTTAAAAAGAACCTAAATCGCTTTTTCTGGTTCTGCACGTATTCGCAAGGCGAACTCCCATTCACGGGGCGAGCCAAAGAACCAAATTCTGTCAATTGGATTCGCGAGGTGAACGCGAAAGCGTAAAGCTGAATTTTGATTTTTCGCGAGGCGAACAAAGGCTGGCGGTGCGAGGCCGAAACAGTCGAATTTAGCCAGAACACCTGAAATACGATTTATATATAATTCTCTTAGATTTCCAACGCCACCAAGATCATCTCGATCGGACATCTAGAACTTAAGATATGGCTAAAATGGTGAAATAGGTTTCTTTGACTCTAAGACAATTGAACCTTCCTATGACTAAACCTTCCCAACATGAACTTAGACATCAAGAAATAGCATGACAAGCATATATAAGCTAAGTCTAACACATTAGCATTTATTAACGTAGGGTGGAATTCAGGGTGTTATAATTCTACCCCCTTACAAAAATTTCGTCACCAAAATTTCTACTCACCTCGGTTGAAAAGGTGCGGGTACGACTCCATCATCTTGCTTTACAGCTCCCACGTTGCACTTTTCTCAGTAGCTCCAATCCAAAAGACTTTGACCAAAGAAATTTCCTTGCCTCTTAGCTTCTTCACCCTCCTATCCTCGACTCGCAGGGGTAACACCTCAAAAGTGAAGTTCTCTTTTAACTGTATGGTATCGGGGACTATCACGTGACTAGGGTCATGAACATACTTTGAGTTGAGACACATGGAAAACACTATGAAGGTTGGATAAGAACGGAGGTAGGCTATTTGGTAGGCGACTTCGCCAACTCTTTTTAGGATTTGGTAAGGACCAATGAATCTAGGAGTAAGTTTCTTCGCCTTCATCACTCTACCAACCCCAGTTGTTGGAGTAACTCTCAAGAATACATGATCACCTTCCTGGAATTCGAGCGCCTTCCTTATTTTGTCATGGTAGTTCTTCTGCCTACTTTATGCCACTTTCATCTTTTCCTGAATCATCCTCACTTTTTCAATGGTTTCTTGCACCAATTCAGGTCCTAGTACACCACTATCACCAGGTTCACTCCAACAAAAGGGTATCCTACATCTCCTCCCTTGAAGAGCTTCATAAGGTGCCATCCCAACACTGGAATGGAAACCATTGTTGTAGGTAAACTCTATCAGGGGAAAAAACTTGTCCCAACTACCAGACTGTTCTAAGACACAAGCTCTAAGCAAGTCCTCTAAGGACTTGATGGTTCTCTCAGTCTGACCGTCAGTCTAAGGGTGATAAGCTGAACTTAGCCTAAGCTAGGTTCCTAGAGCCTCTTGCAAACTGTCCCAAACCTAGAGGTAAACCTCGGGCCTCTATTTGAAACTATGATAGAAGGTACACCATGTAGCCTAACTATCTCCCTGATGTACAACTTAGCTCACTTTTCCAAAGAGTATTCCAAGTTCATCGGGATGAAATGGGAGGACTTAGTCAGTCTATCCACAACAACCCATATAGTTTCAAAACCGACTGGAGTCCTAGGGAGTCCAGACAAAAATCCATGGAAATACTATCCCATTTCCATTCTGGGATACTTAACGGTTGTAACTTACCTGATGGTTTCCGGTGTTCTATCTTAGCCTTTTGGCATACTAAACACGCGTACACAAACTCAGCCACGTCTTTCTTCATCCTAGGCCACCAAAAAATCCTCTTAAGATCCTGATACATCTTAGTGGCACCTGGGTGCACACTCAGTCCACTCCTATGTCCTTCTTCAAGGATCAACTTTCTAAGCTCCGGGACGTCTGGTATACAGACTCTATCTTTGAATCTCAAAACTCCATCGCTTCCTTCCTTAAAACTAAGGTCTCTACCCTGTGCAACCAACTCACGCTGGTCTAAGAGATACCGGTCTAACTTCTGACCCTCTCTAACCTAATCCATCAAATTGTTGGTAACCTTCAATGTTCCAAGCCTAATGCTCTTAGGGGTAACTTCCCAAGCTAAACTCAGGTCTCTAAACTCCTAAATCAGATGCATCTCCCTAACCATCAAAGCGGAGACGTGCAAGGTCTTTCTACTTAAGGCATCAGTCACCACATTGGCCTTTCCTGGGTAGTAGGTTAGATCAAACTCATAATCCTTTAAAAAGTTCATCCACCTACACTGCCTCATATTTAGATCCTTTTGATTAAAGAGATACTTCAGACTTTTATGATCACTAAAGACCTCAAACATCGCTCCATACATGTAATGCCTCCAGATCTTTAAGGCAAATACCACAGCTCCTAATTCTAGGTCATGGGTAGGGTAGTTCTTCTCATGGGTTTTAAACTGCCTAGAAAAATAAGCTACTACCTTACCATCTTGCATCAACACTCCACCTAAACCTTGCTTCGATGCATCACAATACACTACGAAAGGTTTACTAGGATCGGACAACAGTAAAACTAGTGCTGATGTCAACCTATTCTTAAGGGTTTGGAAACTCTCTTCACACCTAGAGTCCCACACAAACAACTGTCCCTTTTTGGTGAGATGGGTAAGAGTAAGGTTAACTTAGAGAAACCCTCTATAAACCGCCTATAATACCCTGCTAAACTAAAGAAACTCCTAATCTCGGTCACTGACTTTGGCACTTCCCATTGGAGCACCGTCTCAACCTTAGCCGGGTCCACGACTATCCTACCTTTTGAGATCACGTGACCTAAGAAACTAACCTATTCTAACCAAAACTCGCACTTAGGCATGTTGGCATACAACTGCTTCTCCTTAAGGGTCTGCAAGACAACCCTCAAGTGCTCTTCATGTTCCTCCTTAGTCTTAGAGTACACTAAGATGTCATCTATAAAGACCACCACAAACTTATCCAAGTAAGGGTGAAAGGTCTTGTTCATGTAGTCCATGAAAACAGCAGGGGCATTGGTCACACCAAAGGGCATAACCAAGTACTCGTAGTGACCATAACGCTTTCTAAACACTGTCTTCGGGATGTCCTCGGACTTAACTCGAATCTGGTGGTACCCTGACCTCAAATCCATCTTCGAGAAAACACAAGCTCTGATCAACTGATCCATAAGATCATCAATCCTAGTGAGGGGATACCGATTCTTAATGGTCACCTTGTTGAGTTGTCGATAGTCGACACATAACCTCATACTACCTTCATTCTTCTTTACTAGTAACACTGACGCTCCCCATGGGGATACGCTAGGCCTAATAAACTGCTTTTGGGATAAGGTCCTCTAACCGTTCCTTCATCTTGGCTAGCTCTAGAGGAGACATTCTATAGGGCACTATGGAAATAGGCCCAGAACTAGGTATTAAATCTATGGTGAACTCTACATCTGTTTCTAGGGGTAGTTCGTAAACGTCCCCCCGGGAACACTTTAGGAAACTCCCGCACAACATGCACACTTCTGACATTAGGAGGGCTGCTCTCTACTTCTAAGGAAGCTAACATCATGTATACCTGAGCTTCATCTCGCATTGAAGCTTGAACTTGGCTGGCAGAGAAAAGGTCTGGATTCCTAGACACCGTTGGAGTTCCAAAAATCAAGGTTTTATCAAAACAGTTTAGAAGGACATGGTTGGAAGATAACCAGTCCATGTCGAGAATAACGTCGACCGATTTTTAAAAGGTAAGCGCACAAGATCAGCTGTAGAGTTCTTACTATCAAATGATAATAGAACGACCTTCCTAAACACAAGAAGCACTCGCAGGCTTTTGGATCATTCAAGACAAACCACCAAATACAGTAAGTCAAGACAAAGCGAAATTATAGGTACTTAGTACCTTGTAACATTGCTTATATAAACATAGACAATTCAAACATGAGCACAAAACACACTCACGACAGACTCATACCACGTCCGAACAGGGTCGAACTGCTATGATACCAATAAATGTGACACCCTTCTACCCCGCATGTTAATATAAAGCATTTACTTAAAAGAGGTAATTATAAAACATGCATTTATTTGATTAAAATAAAAACTTGGATAAAAAGGTTTCACATCTCAACGAAAACAACGCGGAAATAACATAGTTTTAAAAAAAATAAAACATAAAAAAGACAGATAAAGAAAAACCCAACCCCGATGTCACATACAGAGCCGGCATTACAAAAAATCCGGATACATCACGGAAACAAACTGAAATAACTAACAACTATAACTAAGCATTCTAACTAGAGTCGCGGCTCCTCAGAGTCACTCCTCCACTGGCTGCTCACTGTGCTTTGCATAAGGAAATACATGCAACAACAGAAACAGGAAAACAGGGAGTAAGAAATCATGTAAACACAACGACGTGGGAATAGGTGATAAGATGAACATACATCATAGCATGGCATGGTAATTTCACAATATACAATATATATACATCATCATATAATATCATAACAGCATGTTAATCATTCAACATATGTTATGCAGTGCAACGCAACCCTACTCCACTACACCATTAATGCATGTGGATCCAACTAACTCAGGAAGTCAACGGAGTTTCATATCGGTATTGGCCAAAAACCACCAACACCGGTAGTTCCCCAAACCATGGAGGAACCCCTTGGATAGCCAAAGTATTATAACTGGATACGCCACCTCGGGGGCGCACGGTTCACCAAACCATGGGTGAACCACTCGAGACTTGGGCTAGATCATCATAACTAGGACGACCTCCCCTATGTTGAACATCCCCCTCAACATCAACTCCAATGCTCTATGCAAATGGCACAACAACACACAAGTTGACCACCTTATTTGCTAGGGCTTAAAAGCACCTAAGACTTATCACCAACCTCAACATTAACACCTTAGAGTCAAACCATGGGGTCAAGGTCCCCTTGGCAAAAAAGCACCAAGATCCAACATAACAACATCTCGACCAAAAAGCATCGAGAGCACTTTGGCCAAAAAGCACCAAAGCGTGACAACATGCGGTAACCCATCGTGTACCAGCTTATCAGTCTCTGTTATCTTAATTAATCTTTAATTAAGTTATATAACACTTTATCATTTGATTAGTGTATTAATACATCATCTGGGGATAATTGGGGTAAGCACCCCTTTCATTCATTAATCTTAAGTTCTGACCAATAGGGGGAATAACGGGTGTACTAAACCCCCAGCACGGTCGTGCTGCCACTTAAGTGGAGCATGGTCATGCTCATTGTTATGCAGGCCATGCTCAATGTGCGACCTATTTTCCAGAATTTAACTAGGAACACGGTCGTGCTCCCTGTTCTGCACGGCCGTGCTCTTGGGTAAGGCCATACTGTTCTGGGCAAAATTCAACACGTTCTTGGAGTTTAGGCTCCCTAGTTCTCTCAAATCAGATCCTAGGGTCTTAACTAAAACATTCGGCATGAAACCTCACCCCTCACTAACACAGTTCATGTCGTATGAAGCTTTGGGGAATTAATCCCTTAATTCCTATGTCAACTAAGAGTCCTAATTAAATCTGATCAGGGTGCTATTAACATATTATATATAACGGTAACATCATCATCAACAACATATCCAGTCAATGTGATCAACATAATCCATGTCATAACAACAACAATCATAATCATGGGTATTCATACCAATTCAACCAAAACTCATGGCATAAGACAATTAAGTAGGCATACCACATCATGAACAACTCAACAATTATAACAAATAGGCATACCAATTAATCCAATAAACATATAAACAATTCAGTCATACAACCAGGTGTCACGACCGTCCGATCCGGGAGCGGCGAAAAGAGGTAAAACACAGAGGAGTCACCACCAAAATTTTTTATTGGGAAAATCTTGGAAAACCCATTTATTTAAGGTAAACTGGTCTTTAAAAAAAGAGATATTTGAGTTCGGGAGCCGGTTACAAGTAGGAAAGGTGTTAGCACCCTACATCGCCCGTTTAAATATTGTACCTCAAGTTAATTGTGCAAAATAATTTTAATAGCCTTTGAAAATATTTATTTTACCCCAATTGAAATTAAAAAAGAAATAAACACAACAAAAGAGAAAATTAAATTTTGGCTTGACAAAATGATTGATTCTGCTCCTACGTATTCCCGAGAGAGATGGGAAACTCAAAGTCACGTAGTTCTTATAGAAAATGTTTAATTGGTTGATTGATTTTATTTTTTGGAAAGGATTTGATTTTTATTTTATATTTTAAAAAAATATATTTTATTTCAGAATAAATTCACTTTTGCACAGGGTCCATGATAGCAGTGCTATACGATAAACCCTTACATGTTATACGACACTTGAGGATGAATATTCATACATCAACGTCGTAGATTGTTGCGTGAATTCAAAAGATATTTTTATAAAATTAGATCGGATAAAATTGGTAAAAGGTGTAAATTGAAAACATTTTATTATTTTTATAAAAGATAATTCATTCTTGCACCGGGTTAAAGATAGTCAAGCTATACGATGAACCCTTGCAATTCATATGACACTTGACGATGAAAATTCATACATCAATGTCATAGATCGTTGCGAGAATTAGAAAGGTTTTTTTTATTTATTGTTTTTTAAAAAAAAGGATTTCAAAAAAATTCCATTTTTAAATTTAAAATTTTTCATAAAGATTTTTTTAATAAACAAAGAGGTGAAATTTATCATATTTTTTATAAAAAAAAGGATTTTTTTGCCCACACAAAAAAAGACATCAGCAACTTAAAAACAAGACAAACACTCATTATAAGCCCAAAACAGATCTGAAGCCCAATAAAATATGACTTAATAATAGCAAAAAAAAAAGGAACAAAACAAAGCTTCTGATCTTTTAACGTTACCAACTGCAGAGAGGAAAGAAGACAAGGGGGGAACGTAGAGGGGCAAATGGCACGGCAGAAGACGTTGATCGGCGGCGGACATGCGGTTCAGGGTAGGAGGGAGGCAGGGATGCACGGTTGTGGTGTTGTGGAGACGATGGTGGTGCGACTGGGAACGGAATGGAGGGGGGACTTGAGAATCTGGTGCCTGAGGAGGGAGACGACGTCGAGATGGAGCGGCGGAGGCGGATCCGGTAGCGATTTGGACTGGCGGTGCTGGCACAACACAGCGGAGCTCGTATGGAGGAACTCAGGATAGGAATCTGAACCCTTTTTTTCTTGATGTGTTTGGGTTGGTCTGTTTGTTCTTATTGACTTTTGGTTTGGAGAAGGGTCTGTTGTTGTGGTGCTTGGACTAGTAGAGAAGATGACAATGAGTATTTGAAGTGGAGGATGAAGATGATCGAGGGAATGTGATGTTCTTCTTGAAGGAAAATTTTGAAAAAAACTCTCTGTATTCACTCTCAGAAAAACAACTTTGAAAGCCCTCTCCATTTTCATTCCCTCGCCCATTTAAGCTTCTCTTTGTTGTAAAACTCCAAACTCCCTCTGCCATGGTTACAATGCAAGGTCCTTTTCAACATTTTCAATTTCACTGATTCTGTGTTTGTTGAGTTTTTACTTGATACTGTAAATTTCCTTGTTCATGTTGAGTATTTTTCTCTTCGGTTCAGGTTTGGCTCTCTCAAAGGTAACAGAGCATTCCTTCTTCCCATTTTTGCCTTATCGATGCTTAAAAAAAAGAAACCATTTTTATTACAAAAGTCTAAGCCTGCCATTGTAGTTTTTCTTCTGAAATGCATTCGTAAGCTTTGGCTCTATCCTCTTGTTTGAACGTTACTGCATTTTTTCTTTGTTTTAATTTTATTATAATTTTTTTGGCAAAAGAAGGCACCTCTTTTAAGTTTGTTTGTGGCTGAGAGAGATAGAAAAAGGTAGGTTGGGCTAAAAGGACTTGGGCCACAACATGGATCTCCATTTTTTGCTCTTTTTTTTTTTTTAAAATTTTATATCCAAGTATGGAACATGGGTTTAAAAAGATAAATTGCAAAAATGAAATGAAATTAGGCTCAATTCAAATTATTTTATTGTATTTTTTATTTTTTTTATTTTTTGCGAAGTTATTTATTTATTTTAGATTACATTTGTTTTATTTATTTTTTATATATATATTTTTTTAAAAAAGAAACATTAATTAAAAGGACACCCGGACAAAATTAGGTATTCACAGCTGCCCCTCTTTACTTGTTTCTTATTAGATAGTAGGTGTAACCGTAGTTCACCAATTATCATTATAAGAAACTATTAAAGACAAGAACTCCAATTTTGTCCGGGGTACACTGAAAAGTAAAAGGACCCGCAACTACAACGTGATTTCCTGTAAAGAAACCGCGGGTTGGACTGCCCACTGAGGTTTACACATAAAAAACTTGTAGGGTGGATTGCCTGCTAGGCATAAAAAACAAAGATAAAGAGCTTACGAGGTGGATTGTCCGTCAGAAGCTCGAACAGTAAGATAGGATTGCCCGTCTGAATTGCCCGTCAGAAGCTCGAACTGAAAGATAAAAAAGAGCTTACAGGGTGGATTGCCCGTGAGAAGCTCGAACATAAAGATAAAAGAGCTTACGGGGTGGATTGTCCGTGAGAAGCTCGAACAGAAAGATAAAAAAGAGATTACGGGGTGGATTGCCCATTAGAAGCTAGAACATAAAGATAAAAAATCTTACGGGGTGGATTGCCTATCAGAAGCTCGAACAGAAAGATAAATGAGCTTACGAGGTGGATTGCTTGTGAGAAGCTCGAACAGAAAGATAAAAAAATTCTACGGGGTGGATTGCCTGTCAGAAAAAAAACTTACGGGGTGGATTGCCCATCGGATACTCGACCAGAAAGATAAATGAGCTTACGGGGTGGATTGCCCATGAGAAGCTCGAACAGAAAGATAAAAAAGAGCTTACATGGTGGATTGCCTATCAGAAACACGAACTGAAAGATAAATGAGCTTACGGGGTGGATTGCCCATCAGAAACTCAAACAGAAAGATAAAAGAGCTTACGGGGTGGATTGCCCGTCAGAAGATCGAACAGAGAGATAAAGAGCTTACGGGGTGGATTGCCCGTCAGAAGCTCGGACAAAAAGGTAAAAGAGCTTTTACGGTGGATTGCCCTTCAGAAGCTCGGACAGAAAGATATAGGGTTTCCGATGCTAAATAAACAAATGCAATGCACGAATGTTGGTTTTGCTCATTTAACGGTATGATAATACAAATACTCAAATAACTAAACTTTCAATTCACACAATGAATGCTGATGATGAAAACCCTTATTATTTTTTGGCACAATGCAAGAGATTCTCTATGAGAAATTATTTCTTCTTTGCCCTTTTTCATTGTTGGATCCTTGTCCCCTTAAAAACGTCGATCACAGTCAGGTTTAAGGATGAACTAAAAGAAGGCCCATCTCATCGAGGAAAGATATCTTGCACTCTTGTCTTCTGATGGTATACGTCTTTGATGATAATTATCCCAGTAGTTGATCTTTAATATTCTTTTCTTTTTCTTTAGTTCCCTTCATCAGGGAACCATCGTGCCCCTACGACCTTTTGAGGCTGTCCAAGGAATTCTAACTACTTAAAAACACCAATACTTGTTTCACATTTCAGTATAGACTTATCATGATGGATGCATTCAATTGACAAAAGTAAAACAGAAGGACATGAGTAAACAACAAAATTGGAAGTCATTTTCATTATATCAGGATCGAAAAGGTGTACAAGGCAGATATTACAATGGAATATGGAATTACAAAACGTTATGAAGTAGAATCACATCTCTTCGAGTGACATCTTTCTCAATGACTAGTGTTAGAATCCCTCATACAGTCTTGGCTTCTCATCAATTGGCTTCAGAGAATGTTGTTTGTCCAGTCTTCATACATCTTAGACACTCATTGCCCCAGTTTATCAGCTCGATGACACTTCCTTTGTTATGTTTTTTTTTCTTTTAACCCTAACCTTTGCCTAGACCGCCTTTTTAGGTTTTCGGTATAGCGGGTTGCTCTAACTTTTGCCTAGACCGTCTTTTCATATTTTTTGTCTAGCGAGCCCTTTTTTTTCTTTTTTTTTTTGAAAGTGCTTCAAGCATAGTACTTTTTTACGGCATTATAGTTTACAGGGAGTGGTAGATCATCCCCATCCATCTTGGTGAGAATTAAAGCTCCTCCAGAGAAGGCCTTTTTCAGAACGAAAGGTCCTTCGTTGTTCGGAGTCCACTTCCCTTGGTGATCCTTTTGGATTGGTAGAATCTTTTTAAGCACTAGGTCACCTTCCCGGAACTATCGTGGGCGTACCTTATTCTCATAAGCTCTTATCAATCTTCTCTAGTATAATTGACCATGACACAGTGCCGCCAATCTCTTCCCTTCAATGAGGTTCAATTGATCAATCGATCCTGAACCCACTCAGCTTCTTCCAATTATGCCTCTCTCAGGACCCTTAATGAGGGGATTTCTACTTCAATCGGGAGTACTTCCTCCATCCCATAAACTAAAGAATACGGAGTTGCCCCAGTCGAGGTGCGAATAGAGGTGCGATTGCCGTGCAAAGCGAAAGGTAACATCTCGTGCCACAACCATCTTTTGAACAATCTTCTTGATATTATTATTAGCTACCTCGATCGCTCCGTTCATCTTTGGGCGGTATGGGGAGGAATTGTGATGCTTTATCTTGAAGCTTTTATACATCTCCTTCATCATCTTGTTGTTCAAGTTGGTCTCATTGTCAGTGATAATCTCACTTGGCAACCATAACGACAAATTAACTCTATTTTGACAAACTTGATCACGACATTCCTAGTCACATTGGCATATGATGCAGCCTCCACCCACTTTGTGAAATAATCAATGGCAACCAGAATGAAGCGGTGCCCATTTGAAGCTTTTGGTTCGATTGGTCCGATAACATCCATTCCCCAATTGAGAATGGCCAGGGTGCCGACATGACATTCAGGGGAGCCGGCGGCGCATGAACCTTATCAGAATATGCCTGGCATTTATGGCACCTCTTCGCATAATTAAAGCAATCAGCCTCCATTGTCAACAAGTAATGGCCCGTCCTCAAGATTTTTCTTACCATTGCGTGACAATTCGCGTGAGTCCCAAACGACCCTTCATGTACATCCTCAATTATCTGTTTAGCCTCTTTTGCATCAACACATCTTAACAGTATGATATCATGATTCCTTTTGTAGAGAATACCCTTATCTAAATAGAAACCCATCGCAAGTCTTCTTAGGGCTCTTTTGTCATTTTCTGAAGCACCTGGGGGGTATTCCCTTCTTTGCAAGAAATGTTTGATGTCATGGTACCACGGATCTTGATCGGGCTCTTCCTCTACCAATTGACAATATGCAGGATGATCACGACTTTCCATTTTGATGAGTGGCATATTTCTTTCATCACTCACTTTAAACATCGAGGACAGAGTAGACAGCGCATCGGCTAATTGGTTATCCTCTCGAGGCATATGATGAAATGTGACTTCATCAAACTGCTCGATCAAACCTTTGATGTAATCATGATACGGGATTAACTTGGCATCTCAGGTTTCCCATTCCCCATTTAGCTGGTGGATGACTAATGCAGAGTCTCCATATACCTCCAATATCCTTGCTTTTGACTCTATTGCTGCCAGGATCCCCAGTGCACAAGCTTCGTATTTGGCTATATTGTTTGTACAATCGAAGCAGAGCCTCGCAGTGACAGGGAAATAATCATTTTCTGGTGAGATTAAGATTGCCCCGATTCCGTGTCCCAATGCATTAGAAGCTCCATCAAATAACTAGGTCCACTTTTCTTTTCCCTGTGATTGCTCGCGATCAAACAAAGCCATTATATCTTCATCTAGGAAATCACATTCCATCGATCCATATTCTTCTACTGGCTGATTGGCTAGATATTCTGCAAGAGTGCTACCTTTTACTGCTTTCTGGGTGACATAGAGTATGTTGTATTCTGATAGCAGGACTTGCCAACGAGTAATTCTTCCAGTCAGACCAGGCTTATCAAAGATATACTTGATTGGATCCATTTTGGACACCAACCTGGCAGTATAACATAACATGTAATGCCTCAAACGGCGAGTCGCCCATGCCAAAGCACAGCAAGTGCGTTCTAGCAGTGAGTAGTTGGCTTCACAACTGGTGAACTTCTTACTTAGATAATAGATGGCATGTTCCTTTCTTCCCGACTCATCGTGTTGCCCCAGTACACAACCCATAGATTCATTTAGCACAGTCAAATATATGATGAGAGGTCTTCTTGGCACTGGGGGAACCAAGGCTGGAGGCTCTTGTAGGTATTGTTTTATCTTCTCAAAAGCTTTTCGACAATCTTCATTCCATGTTATTGCCTGAATTTTGTGCAGCAGTTTAAAGAGTGGTTCATATGTCGCTGTTATTTGGGAGATGAACCTGGCAATGTAGTTCAATCTTCCTAAAAACCCACGAACTTCTTTCTCTATTCGAGGTGCTGGCATATCGATGATTGCTCGAACTTTTTCGAGATCCACCTCTATTCCTCTTTGACTAACTATGAAGCCTAGAAGCTTGCCTGATTTCACCCCAAAAGTGCATTTTGCCGGATTCAGTCGGACCTTAAACTTCCTTAACCGCTCAAAAAGTTTTTGCAGATTATCAACATTCTCATTTTCGGATCTGGACTTGGCGATCATATCATCTACATAAACTTCTATCTCCTTGTGCATCATGTCATGGAACAAAGCCACCATAGCTCGCTGATATGTTGCTCCAGCATTTTTCAAGCCAAAGGGCATAACCTTGTAGCAAAAGGTTCCCCATAAAGTGACAAATGTGGTCTTCTCCATATCTTCAGGAGCCATCTTGATCTGATTATATCCTGAGAATCCATCCATGAAAGAGAATAATGCATGTTGAGCAGTATTGTCTACAAGAGCATCATTGTGTGGCAGAGGAAAGTCATCTTGTAGGCTAGCTCTGTTCAGATCTCGATAGTCAACACACATCCGAACCTTTCCATCATTCTTAGGAACAGGAACAATATTGGAAACCCATTGAAGGTACTTTACAACTTCTAGGAAACATGCATCTAGTTGCTTCTTGACCTCATCCCGATCTTTAAGGACATTTCCGCTTTCATCCTTTGTAGCTTCTGTTTTACTGGAGGACACTCCGGCTTTAATGGTAGCTTGTGTTCTGCTACACTAGGGTCTAACCCTGGCATGTCTTAGTATGACCATGCGAAAACATCTTTATAATCCATCAACAACTTGATCAGCCTACTTCTCTCCTTTTCTTTCAGGGAAATGCCAATCTTGACCTCTTTTTTATCATCTTCGGTTCCCAGATTGATTAGTTCACTGGGCTCTTCATGGGGTCGAATTTCCCTGGCTTCTTGTTCTACCAATCTCAATAGTTCAAGAGGAACTTCCTCGTCATCATCAACAACCTCCTCAGCATGATCAATGGGATAGTCAAAATTGTATGTTGAGTTACTAAAATTGTCATTTTCAAGAGATTCACTTTTAGATCTGTATTTTTGGTAGTTATCAGGGAAAGATGAATCAATAAGGGTTGAATACGAGAAACTGCATTTATTGGTGTGGAATGGTAAACAACAACAAAAGTAAAAAAAAAAACAGAGATAACAACACAAAGATACTGAATGCATGCATTTATTGATAAGTCACACTGAAACAGAAACAAGTAAGCCCATTACAACAAAACTCCTAAAGAGTTAGGCAGAGCTAAAGGATAGGCATTATAGAATTACTTGAAAAAAGACTCTATGGTCCTGGGGAACTCAATGATCTCCCAACTGTCGAGCTCTGTATCTTAAGAACATGGATCCACCAGATTGACTCCATGATCGGCGGGATAATCATCTTCAATAGTTGCTGCTTGGTCCAGGAATACGAACCCTACGCTTTGGAAGCTCTGTCGAATGTCACATATGGGAACCTTTTCAGCCTCGTATTCACGATTTTCCAGTCGAGCCAACCTCTTTCTTTTCTTCTCCTCTATAACCCTCATCTTGTCGGCCTTGGTGGTTTGTATCCCAACCCAAACCTGTCCTTGTTCTCAGTGAGAATGAGGATGTTAGCGACACCTTGGCAATTCTTCCCTAAACAGCTTCCAGCTTAGTATCCTCCTTCGAGCATAACCATGGCCATCATAATGGATGCTTTAGATGATTGAGGTTTCAAGAGTGGAACACCATCCCCAACATAAGTGGAATTGGCAATTTCAAGTGACTGGAAGGCGGTCTCGAGAGCTTCCTCGGCAACTTCAATGTAAAGGGTTGTTGATGGCTTACTCACAAACATATCCTCTTCTCCAGAAACAATTATCAACTTACTATCAATAATGAACTTCACCTTTTGGTGCAATGTGGAAGGTACACCTCCAGACGAATGGATCTATAGTTGTCCTAGGAGACAACTGTAAGTTGGTGTGATTTCCATTACCTGGAAGAGTATTTCAAAGGTGCAAGGGCCAATCTGAATGGGCAATTCAATTTCTCCCATGACTTCCCTTCGGGTACCATCGAAAGCTCTTACAATCATTATGCTTGGCTTCATATGTGTTCCATCGAAAGGCAACTTTGCCAGTGTTGACTTTGGCATTACATACAAAGAAGAGCCATTATCAATGAGAACCCTAGCCATGACATGATCTCGACACATCACATAAATGTGCAATGCCTTGTTGTGCCCGCTACCTTCAGCTGGTATTTCATCATCGGTGAAAGTGACATAATTATCAGCGACTATGTTACCTACAATGTTATCGAGCTTATCAACTGTAATGTCATGGGAGACATGAGCTTGATTCAACACCTTCATCAGTACTCTCCTATGTGGCTCAGAGTTCATCAACAGAGACAAAAGAGATATCCGAGCCGGAGTTTGATTCAACTGATCCACAACCCTTTATTCACTTTGCTTGATGAACTTCAAGAATTTAACGACCTCTTCATCAGATACCTCCTTTTTATTCTCACCCCCTATTGTTTCCTTTTCAACCGGAGTTCATTCCACCTTCTCTTTCCCTCTGCAATATTTTCCTTCACTTTATGTTTCCTTCCTTTGCAGTACCTCCGGGGTATAAATGCGGTCATTCCTAGTCATTCCACCAATCCCCGAAAATGTTGGTAACCGCGGTGGTCCCGTTGGAAGGATTTGGTTGAACCTGCATATCATATTTCCACGGCACCACTTTGGTGTCCTTGTATGGGAAAGGACCTGGGACCCGGATGACAATTGGTGTTGGCCCACTTGAAACTGGCAAAGGTTCTTTCTCACTATAGTATATCACCATTGGTTTCGGAGTGACCTGCTCAGGAACCGGTTGAGAATTAACCATAACAGTAAAAGGAGTTATCTTAACTGGAGTTGGGGAATTTGTAGATTTAGCAACCATGTTAATGCCACCCTCATTGGATTCACAACCAATTAGGATAATCTTCATGTCTATTAACTTATGTACAACCTGCCGAAATTCTGCACAGTCTTCAATTGAATGCCCTATACCCCCGTCAAAGTCACATCGTATTACTCCATCGAGAACCATTTCTTCAACAATCGGGATTTGGATCAATCCGCATTTGTACATCTCTCTGAAAATAACTCTCATAGGCGTTCTAACATCGACCACTTGACTCTTGAGAGTGTGTTCTAAGAAGCTTTCAATGGCATCGACTCCAAAACCCCCATGATTCGGCATAAGATCTTGTGCCATATTTGGAGCATCTTTCTGAAAGCTCAACCATTTGGCATTAATTAGATCTTGCACCTTAAACTTCAAAGCCTTGTAATTTTCTGTGGAATGACCTGTAGCCCCATCGTGATACTCGCATTGAGCATTTGGGTCATACCACTTTGGATAAGGAGGGTCTATTGGTCTTGTCGGGATAGGAGTTAGCACGGATCTGCTCATGAGTTGGCGAAATAGTTTAGTGTAGGTCATGGGTATCGGGTCAAAACGCACTGGCTTTCTTTCTAAGTTATATGGTGGTCTGGTTTGGCTTGTGTTTGGGATTAGGGGTTGAACAAATTGAGGTGGCATGGTAGGGTGTGTTTGAGGCTGAGAAGGGTGTAATGGTCGGTAGGGTGTCATCGAATGGTGTGGTCGGGGATTTAAAAATTGTGAGGTGGCAACAATGTATGGCTGGTTGGCTTGGTGATATGGAAGTGGTTGATAATATGGGGCGTATTGGTCTTGGAAGGCAAGTCTTTGGTTTGGTCTATATTGGTTTGGTTTCTTTTGTTCAAAGGTTACTGCATGTACTTCTCCTTCTTTCTTTTTCACAAACGGGGCTTTCTTTGGGGCGTTCCCTACTGAAGTCTCGATGATCTTGCCATTCCTCATTCCACTTTCAATTCTCTCACCGATGATGACCATGTCAGAAAATTTTGATGACACACTCCCAATCATCCTATCATAGAAGTGCGACTGGAGTGTATCAACGAACATTGCTACGATTTCTTTCTCAGCTAAGGGAGGCTCCACCTGAGCAGCCAGTTCCCTCCATCGTTGTGCATACTCTTTGTAAGTCTCTACGTCCCTTTTTGACATATTTTGGAGTTGCATACTATCGAGAGCCATGTCAATATTGTACTTGTACTACTTCAGGAATGCATCTGCTAGATCTTTGAAGGATCGGATGTGTACCCGCCTGAGATGCGTGTACCAATTTGAAGTTGCCCCAGTTAAACTGTCTTGGAAGAAGTGAATCAAGAGCTTATCATCTTGGGCATATGATGCCATCTTCCTAATATACATGGTCAAATGGTTTTTGGGACAAGTGGTTCCCCGATATTTGTCAAAATCGGGCACCTTAAATTTCAACGTAATTACATCATTTGGCACCAGACAAAGTTCTGAGGCATCCCGAAGACCATAACTATTTACCCCTTCAATGGCCCGCAATCTTTCCTCTAGTACTTCCAACTTTTCTTTAGATTGGGAATTCGCTCCCGACTGATTCACTGGAGTTTCTCCGTACATATTATGGGGAAATGAATATGGCATGGAGGAGGAACCGAAGTTTGGCATAATTTGAGCCTCCTGGGGTCCATAATGTAGGGTGTATTGTGGGGGCTTTGGATTGACAGAAGGTGTCACTATCGGGGTGTTACCATCTGTAAGGTTGATAGTTTGTGTTTGCGGTATTTCGACAGCATTGGTGGGGGTTTGTGTCTGAGTGATATGTTCGGAGTTTTGAATGCCATCTTGTGGGCTGGGGGCGGTTGGTGGCACAAATCCACGAGGTAAACCATATAGGGGATTGTTCGGGTCAAATGAAAGATGAGTTTGGTTGCTTGGATAAATAGTGAGAGGCATCATGGACCCTCGTTGGTTGAAGCCTTGAATAGGAATCTGAGCAAAATCGGGAGGGATGAGAGGTGTGGCTGGTTGTCCTTCGTTCGAGGCTGGAGGGTTCTCCTCTGTGTTCTTCTCCTTTTGCATTAGTTGTAGGATCTCCATCATCCTAGTCATCTGATCCTTGATTTGACTGACTTCATCCCTGATCTCTTGGACTTCTTCTAGTTCATCCGCCATGGCTCTTGCCTATGATCGAGTTCTATAAGGGTGTCTTGGAGCAATTGTTCAGAAGAGTCACACTGTTTTAATCAGAACAAAAAAGTAAGAACATGACAAGCAAAGCAAAAGCTTTAGTGAATAACCACCTTTGGAGTTATTATTTATTTAATATATATCTTTTTTTTTAGTTAGCACCTTGTGACTGACAAGAGATGGTCCCTCCATCCTACACAGAGCATTGTGCTCATAAGATGAAATGGAGTTGACAACAATTCTAGGGGAAAACATCTCTCCACAATAGATGTTGTCTTAAACACATTAGCAATGCGAATTCTGAATGGAGACATCCCGACTTACCCTTTGTGCAGAAGGAAGAATCCTATAAGGCAAAGATGTAGTTGACAACATACTAAAGGGAGACCATGCTCCAAGATAGGTGTCGTCGCAAGTCAAGTGTAAGAGTTGGAGTACGAAGGAATCATAGAGGCAAGAACATATTTCATTAAAATCTCCTCAAAGCAATACATAGATTGGGATTACATCATTGTCAAATCATAATTTTCAACATTGTTACAACATTTCATCCTAAATTCAATAGCTTAGTTCTCTTTCTTTTTAGCCCTCGAGCAAACCCTCCACACATTTGCATAAAATCGTCCAGTTCAGACGGGAGACGAAGCATAGGGTCCGTACAGATTTGTTGCTCAGCCTTCTCAAAGCTTCGGACAAAATTATGAACGCAATGGCTTAGCTCCAAACTCATGCTCACATATCTCTTTTTCCATATGTCAACATCTATCCCTCGCTCTCGCACTTCTTCTCTTCACCATTTCACGGCATTCATCACTTGAACCACGTGATCATGATAATGTTTTGCTGAGGTCCACCCTAAATCGCACTGCTTCTTGATTTTGACCATTAGGATATTCAGTTCTTTGACCTTTTGTACCAATTCATCAGTCATCCTAATTTGTGCACAAATTTGCTTCTGTAAGTTGCTATTGACTCCCCTTTGTTGACCAACCTCCGCCTCCAATGACTTTCTCATACCTTCATGCTGGATGACTTCTTCTTCTAACTGACACTTTTCTTTTCTTAGATGATGCCTCTCCGTTGTCAAGGACAATACTTTACTTTCAAGATTCTGGACCTTAGCCTTGATGCTTGGTGAGACATTGTCTGTACTCTTCTGGACCCTTGGGGAGTAATCTTTATCTTTCATGCTTTCTGGCGGAACGTTGATAGGACTTTTCCTTGATTTTCTCCATGCTTCATATTCTATGACAATGATTAGGATTGGCCGGCCCAATTGTGCTATCCCTTCCATCTTCACATCTTTCCATGCATTTCTAACTAATTTTGCCAACAACTTGGTATTCTCTCCATCCTCGTACCGGAAACAGCATCCGCCGAGTTGTTCTTCTCTTAGCACGGTTTACGTCCAACAAAGTTGTCATAAGACTATGGCGGGTGTGTAGGATATGCACCCTCTTGGGCCAATCAAAGGAATATTGGGATAGTCACCACAACTATAAATGATATCTTGCCCGTGCTGAGCTTCGTACCATGGGCATACCCACCTAAAAGAGTCCTTTTCCACTTTGTCAAACTCGTTCTTCCATTCCTCTTCATTTAGCTGTCTTATAGGGATGTTTTGGAAGCCTCTTAGTGGATCTGAATGGTGGTTGATATGACATTTTGCATACATGTGAGTCATGGCCCACACATAGAGCAACTGTGCACAACATCGGAGCTTCCCTTTTGGATGCCGCTGGCAAAATTCTAGAGTCAACAGCGTTTCAGCTAACACTACTGGCACCGGGTTTTTCTTTCGTTCTACTGTGAAGAATACATCCATTGCCGCTTGACATATCATGTCTAGCGTTGATGGAAATAGAACCAACCCATATATTGTTAGTGCCAATACCCTCTCAAAGGTTTCCCATTCTTGCCGGTCCATTAATTTCTTCAAATGATTTTCAAGAATAGTTCGGGTCAACCCTTGCGAGTTTGAGTGCCCGGTCAACTTCACATCATTTTCAGGAAGCCCTAGTAACCCTGCCATGCTTGCAGTGGTCAAGTATTGCCCCAAGTGAAAGTACACGACGGAGTTTTTCTGCATTGGCAACCTTAACAAGCAAGCATATTCTTCAATGGTGGGAATATTGTCCATGTTTGGCAATTCAAAACATCTGAGGTGGGGGATCCAATACTGACACAAAGCACTCAAAGCAGCAGTCTCAACCGGTATGAAAATTAGGTCGAAAATCCCTCCATACTTCTTGGCGAAGCTTCTTCGACGTTCTTGAGGCAAAGATTGGCTCAACTATTTCAGATTCTCTAATGAGTTCAATATCACCCTCGAGCTCTTGGTGGTGGGAGCATTGCTAGGGTGTCTGATTTTTTCCATCTCTTGTAATCAAAGTTGTTATCTCAAACCAAATTATCTGTGGAGGGAAATTTTACTTTGTTAATAACATTTGGAAAGCAAATTTACTTATGCATGATAGTGTAACAAGATGCATGAATGACATATTAACAATGCATGACTTAAAGTACTACATGCACGAGCATACAAAGAATAATAATGAGTGTAATAGGATGCATGAATGAATGGCATATTAAGGCGTTTGTGGAATGCATGTTGAAAATCATTATGATGCAAGAGATATAAATGTGATTATTCATGTTGCAGAAAAAGATGGAATGCGCTCCCTTTTGTCCTACATGGGTCATATCCTAAAGTTTGAACTTCTGAGGTCAAGACCCTAGTTTGGTAGGCTACTAATGGCATTTTATGTGCATGACTTCTGGGACAGATCTAGACCCCTAAATATATGGTCCCCGAATTACCCTCATCTGAAAAAATGAGGACCCGAATCCATGAACCTCACCACAGGGACCAATCAGTCACAATATGGCAGTCCATGTTCTAATAGCAATCCGGGAAGGAGAATCAATGTCTGTCAGGGATGTAAAAGCATCACAATAACATCACTGAAGCCCCTCCTAAACTTATGGCATTCCAAGACTCGGGTATAGAGCCCAAAAGTGTGTGAATATGTGATGGTGATGTGTATGCTGGGAGCAAGGAAACCTGCACAAGAACATACTAAAACAACACTACCCAAACTTGTAAAACGAACAAACAGCACAATAGTTTTCTATCCTAGGGTTACCAAAATATATACAAAGGCATATAAAAGCATATTTATAAAAACAAATTAAACAACAAAATAAGAAAAGAGGGGTAAGTCAACTAAATGAAAATCATTAAAAATCACAACTAACTATGATAGGCCTGACTCTCTAACATCCCCAGCGGAGTCGCCAGCTATCATGATTGTCCCGTCCGGGAGCGGCGAAAAGAGGTAAAATACAGAGGAGTCTCCACCAAAAATTTTTATTGGGAAAATCCTGGAAAACCCATTTATTTAAGGTAAACTGGTCTTAAAAAAATAGAGAGATTTGAATCCGGGAGTCGGTTACAAGTAGGGAAGGTGTTAGCACCCTACATCGCCCGTTTAAATACGGTACCTCAAGTTAAATGTGCAAAATAATTTTAATAGCCTTTGAAAATATTTATTTCACCCCATTTTGAAATTAAAAAAGAAATAAACACAAGAAAAGAGAAAATTTAATTTTGGCTTGATAGAATGATTGATTCTGCTCCTACGTATTCTCGGGTGCGATGGGAAACTCAAAGCCACGTAGTTCTTATAGAAAATGTTTAATTGGCTGATTGATTTTATTTTTTGGAAAAGATTTGATTTTTATTTTATATTTTTTTTAAAAAGGTTTTATTTCAGAATAAATTCACTTTTACACAGGGTCCATGATAGCAGTGCTATATGATAAACCCTTATAATTTATACGACACTTGAGGATGAATATTCATACATTAACGTCGTAGATTGTTGCGTGAATTCAAAAGATATTGTTGCATAGATTGTTGGAGGAGGGAGGGACGCGCGGTTGTGGTGTTATGGAGACGACGGTGGTGCGACTGGGAATGGAACGGAGGGGGGGACTTGCGAATCTAGTGCCTGAGGAGGGAGACGACGTCGAGATGGAGCGACGGTGGCGGATCCGATAGCGATTCAGACTGGCGGCACCGGCGCAGCACAACACAGCGGAGCTCGTATGGAGGAACTCAGGATAGGAATCTGAACCCTTTTTTCTTGATGTGTTTGGGTTGGTCTGTTTGTTCTTATGGACTTTTGGTTTAGAGAAAGGTCTGTAGTTGTGGTGCTTGGTCTAGTAGAGAAGATGACAATGAGTATTTGAAGTGGAGGATGAAGATGATGGAGGGAAGGTGATGTTTTTCTTGAAGGAAAATTTTGAAAAAAACTCTCTGTATTCACTCTCAGAAAACAACTTTGAAAGCTCTCTCCATTTTCGTTCCCTCCACCTTTTAAGCTTCTCTTTGTTGCAAAACTCCAAACTCCCTCTGCCATGGTTACAATGCAAGGTCCTTTTCAACATTTCCAATTTCACTGATTCAATGTTTATTGAGTTTTTCCTTGATACTGTAAATTTCCTTGTTCATGTTGAGTATTTTTCTCTTTGGTACAGGTTTATCTCTCTCAAAGGTAACAGAGCAATCCTTCTTCCCATTTTTGCCTTATGAAATTAAATTAAATTAGGCTCGATTCAAATTATTTTATTTTATTTTTTATTATTGTTATTTTTTTATTTTTTAGGAAGTTATTTATTTATTTTAGATTACATTTGTTTTATTTATTATATATATATATATATTTATTTTTTTAAAGAAACATTAATTAAAAGGACACCCGGACAAAATTAGGTGTTCACACCAAGCAGATCGTGACATCAATACATTATAACAATAATATATGGGGCTATGGGAACCCCTCATCTTACGTTACTCCCTAATCTAGTGTATACACTATTCTTCTCCCTTACCTGTGATGAGGTTCGCGTTTCAAAAGAAGAAAGAGTGTCCTCTAGGGTCTCCTCTCAAAAGCACTTATCTACGACCTCAAGAACAACAAGGAAACACCTTAATTAGGCTATTAGGCCAAGAAATCAAATGAGAAAGAACGAGAGGGACGAGGTGTACGAATCTTTCCTTGTTTGAAGGTTTAAACAGTGAATACGATGATCACGTCTTTGAAGCGATGTTCTCCTTTCAGCGAATGGTGAAGAACGATGCTATAACGGGTTCCCTAGAGAGAGTTTTCTAGAGACGGTTGATGGACATTGAGAGAAAAAGAGAAGGGAGGTTGCTTTGAGTGTTGGGACGTGATAGATTAGGGTTTAGATCGTGTTTTAGGGGTTAAAACGGGTTGGAATACGTTTTGGGCATAAAAAGAGCCTAAGTCGCATTTTCTGGTTCTGCACGTAATCGCGGGGTGAACTCCTATTCGCGGGGCGAGCCAGAGAACCAATTTCTGTCAGTTGGATTCGCGAGTTGAACCCGAAAGCGCAAAGCTAAATTTTGGTTTTTCGTGAGGTGAACAAAGGATCACGGGGCAAGGCCGAAACAGTCTAATATGTCCAAACAACAAGAAATAAGATTTGTATTTAATTCTCTTAGGTTTCCAATGCCACCAGAACTCAACATATGGCCAAAACGATGAAACATGTTACTAGGACTCTAAGACAATTGAACCTTCCTATGACTAAACCTTCCCAAAATGAACTTAGACATTCAAGAACAAGCATTACAAGCATATATAAGCTAAGTCTAACACATTAGAATTTATTAACATAGGGTGGAATTCAGGGTGTTACAGAACTCCTTCAATATGAGTTGCTGGACTTTTTCCAATAATGCCAACACCAAGTATTCTACCTTTGTTGTTGTCACCATACGTTACATTTCCACCTTGTTTGGAAGTAAAGGAAGTGAATCTTGTGATTTCTCAAGTAGTGTTTTTGAAGCAGCCACTATCTAAATGCCAACTTGAGCTTTTAGCCTTCAAACACACCTACAAAACAGATTTTTAACCATTTGTCTTAGGTACCCAAATTTTGTGGGGTCCTTTGGTGTTAGTCATGACATAAGTCCCCTTAGGAACCCATATTTTTTTGATACTTATCCTTGAAGGATTTCTAAAGTAGCATGTAGAAGCAGTGTGTCCTTTTCTTGCATAATAGAAACATTTGACAAAAGGACTAGTATATGACTTAGGTGCAACAAAGAGTTTCTTAAAAGCTTTTCCATACATTGCTGGTTGGTACCCTATTGCAGCTTTATCATATACTCCTTTTTGTGGTCCTAATATGGCATTTAGGTTATCTCTTCCCATTGTGAATTTAGAGAGAGTACTTTTAGTTTTTCTACCTCTTTTTCCAGAATATTGCAATTAGAGCATGTAGAACAAGATGCATTTAGCCTACTGTTTTTAGCTTCTAATTCCTTATTCTTAATTTGAAGAGTTGCATAATTACTACATTGTTTAGCAATGACTTTCCTAGATGACCTTAATTGCTTAGCTATTTTCAAATATTCACTATGAAATTCATCAAAAGCATCTTGTAGTTCATCATAAGTAGGGGGAAGATCATTTACCTCATCTTTATTTTCATTGTCTCTTTGATGACTAGTCATGAGGCAGAGATTTTCCTCTTCTTCCTCGGATTCTTTAGAGTTATCCATGTCATTTTCCTCCTATGCTATGTATGCTCTTCTTGGCTTTTTATTCTTCTTGTTTTTTGACTCGTAGCTGTCATGTTTGTCCTTCTTTTGAAGATTTGGACATTCATTCTTGTAGTGTCTAGGTTTGCCACATTCATAGCACTTTACATTTGAATTTGAACTTTCACCTTTTGAGAAATTCTTTTTGGAAAAGAAGTTTGAGGGTTTTTTGTAGAAGGTTTTCTTATTCTTGAGAAACCTCTTGAATTTTCTGACAAGTAGTCCCATGTCTTCTTCTGAGTCTTCATCCTCCTCAACTTCTTCATCTTCATCACTATCAGGGACTTCTTTAGAGATCTGTACTTTTGGTGATAAGCATTTCTTCTTTTTCTCCTTCTCTCATGATCATTCAGCCTATGAAGCTCCATCTCATGTTCTTTGAGCTTTCCAAACAGTCTAACATTGTTCATGGTTTCTAAGTCTCTTGATTCAGCTATAGTAGTGATTTTTGGTTGTCATTCTCATGTCAAGCATCTCATGACTTTGTTGATTTGTTGTTCATCTGAAACAATATTTCCAAGTCCATTTAGTTGATTCACAATATGGGTGAATCTCCTCTGCATATCATTGATGTCTTCATCTTTCTTCATGTGAAAGAGTTCATACTCGTGCATGAGTGAGTTCATTCTTGCTCTCTTCACATCACTTGTCCCTTCATGAGTGATTTGCAGCGTATCCCACATTTGTTTTGCTGTCTTACAATTTGGGACCCTGAAAAATTCATCATAACTCAAAGTAGTAGTTATAATATTTTTAGCTTTAGAATTATAACCTACTCTTTTCTTGTCATCATCATCCCAATCAGCTCTAGGCTTATTTGTCTTGGTGGCATTTGCATCAAGAATGAAAGGAATGAATGGACCATTCTCAACAGCATCTAATACATTAAGACCACTTGCCTCAAGGAATATCGACATCCTTTCTTTCCAATACATATAGGCAGTGCCATTGAATGCAGGGGGTCTTGCTAGAGAAGCTCCTTCTCCCAAGATGTCATTTGAAGCCATCCTCTTAAGCTGTTAAGCTTTAAACAAGAGTGAAAGCTCTGATGCCACTTTTTGGTTGTGGCTTCTAGATACTCAAGAAGGGGGGTTGAATTGAGTATGTGTGAATTTTGAAAACATTTCCCTTTTATGCAAAAACTGAAACTTTTATAAATTTCTTGAAAAGGTTGTGTCAACCACCTAACCAAAACAAGTTTTTGCTTAATGAATTGATTCAAGACTTTATTCTTTTAATAGGAAAGAAAGATGAAAAGATTGATTTCAGATATTCAGCATTCACAAATTAATCCTTAACAATTTTCCTAATCATACATTCATGAAATGAAAGCAATTAAGAGAGTTAATGGATAGAGCGAAATGCAAACCGAGATTTTATCCTGATTCAGCTACCTCCTCCGGTAACCTACATCCAGTCCCCACTTCATAGTGAGTTTCGTCCACTAAAATCAAAACAGTTACAGGATTATTTACAAGCTTCAACTCTCAGGTTCCTTCTACCCAATTGAAAGCTTTTCATCCAAAGCAATTTTGTAATTCCTAAGAGTCCCTTCTACTCTTGTCAAACCACCAAGTGTTCCTTCTACTCTTGATCTACACAGAGAGAACGTCTTCTCTCTAATCTTCCTTTTGCAGTAAGAAAGGTTTTTGATTCTGACTCTAAGAAATCAAGTATTACAAATTGAAGCTCTAACAGAAATATTTCAAGTATTCTCAACGAAAATCTCTCTCAATGAATTTCGTGTTTAATCTCAGTATTGAATGAAATGTGTTGTTTAGAAAGTGTTTGCCCATGCCTTTATATAGTAGTATATCAAAATAGATCCGTTGGGCACACTTCAAAAGTCAGTTAAGATCAAAACAAACTTTCCCTAAAAAATTCAGTTATCAGTCAATCGATTGTGTAATCGATATATTAATCAAAGATTCAATTTTTATAACTGAATACATCGATTGCCAAATCGATCGTGTTCTTAGAAATTCTTGATTTTGACTGATACATAGATGTGTACATCGATTGTGTTCTTGAAAATCATAAGCATTCTCAGCTCAGAAGTCTTTACATCGATTGGTCAATCGATTGCATAATTGGTTTCAAAAGTCTTTGCCTCTGTTTGGGCTTATGCATAGATGTACTAATCGATTGTTCTTACATTTTCAAAAGACTTTACTTCTGCTCTGTGCTTACATCGATGTACCAGTCGACTGGATGCATATTACAAAAAATGTTGGCTTCTGTTTAGCCTTCTGCATTAATTGTCCAATCGATTGTATGCTTCTCTAAAAAAGTGTTAGCTTCTATTTCACCTTATACATCGATTGTCCAATCGATTTACAGAAGCTTATTTTGCATATTTATCAAGTCAGTCACAATCAATCGATGCATACATTGATGTACACATAGGTTTTCATTAAAGTTAGTTAATTAACTGAAAGTACATCGATGTACACATTGATGTACAGATCTTTCAATGAATTCCTTTTCATTCTAAGTTCATTTTATTTTAAAAAAATCTTTTTGATATTTTGTTGAGAGAGTTATTTTCACAAAGAAAAACATAAAAATTTATTTACATCAAAATACAATATTGCTTGAGATCCCCTGTGATTCATCTTTGTAATTCTTCATCTTCAGGTAATCCTTCATGATCCTTCTTTTTCTCATTTGATCATTTGCATGAGATCCTTCTTCTAATATTGCTTGAGATCCCTTGTGATTCATCTTTGTAATTCTTCATCTTCAAGTAATCCTTCATGATCCTTCGTGTTTAATCTCAGTATTGAATGAAATGTGTTGTTTAGAAAGTGTTTGCCCATGCCTTTATATAGTAGTATATCAAAATAGATTCGTTGGGCACACTTCAAAAGCCAGTTAAGATCAAAACAAACTTTCCCTAAAAAATTCAGTTATCAGTCAATCGATTCTGTAATTGATATATTAATCAAAGATTCAATTTTTATAACTGAATACATCGATTGCCAAATCGACTGTGTTCTTAGAAATTCTTGATTTTGACTGATACATGGATGTGTACATCGATTATGTTCTTGAAAATCATAAGCATTATCATCCCAGAAGTCTTTACATCGATTGGTCAATCGATTGCATAATTGGTTTCAAAAGTCTTTGCCTCTGTTTGGGCTTATGCATCGATGTACTAATCGATTGTTCTTACATTTCAAAAGACTTTACTTCTGCTATGTGCTTACATCGATGTACCAATTGACTGGATGCATATTACAAAAAATGTTGGCTTCTGTTTAGCCTTATGCATTAATTGTCCAATCGATTGTATGCTTCTTTCAATAAGTGTTAGCTTCTGTTTCACCTTATACATCGATTGTCCAATCGATTTACAGAAGCTTATTTTGCATATTTATCAAGTCAGTCACAATCAATCGATGTATACATTGATGTATACTATTTATACATTGATGTACACATAGGTTTTCATTAAAGTTAGTTAATTAACTGAAAGTACATCGATGTACACATTGATGTACAGATCTTTCAATGAATTCTTTTTCATTCTAAGTTCATTTTATTTTATGAAAAATCTTTTTGATATTTTTTTGAGAGAGCTATTTTCACAAAGAAAAACATAAAAAATTATTTAAATCAAAATCTAATATTGCTTGAGATCCCCTGTGATTCATCTTTGTAATTCTTCATCTTCAAGTAATCCTTCATGATCCTTCTTTTGTTCATTTGATCATTTGCATCCTTTTCCTTACATTAATGATATCTTAAACAAACATTTAAGCTTGGCAAGAAATTAGTTTGGTCATTAATCAAAACACAACAGGGTCATTTTTCCACAAGTTCCGTCCAAGACACAAATCCACCATTTTCTTTTCTCCAAAATCTTGTCCCTTCTCCGGATGCATCAAGAAGAGTACCACCATGAGCCACCGCGAAAACCCTCCACGCCTCTCATCTTTACTACACCTGAACTGCCACCATAGCCATTGTCTTGTCCCACGCGCAGATCTACGAAGCACCGCCATTTGCGTATGACCACGACACAAGGTTACCGCTGTACCGTCCCACCGCCGCGAGCCATTTCCTTCCGCCATTTGTTGCGCCTCCCTGGTTTGTGCCATTTGCACCAACCTGTTCCAACAAGAACACACAAAGCAGCCTAATCCAAAGAAGAACAATAACAAAGAAATAATGACAAAGAATGAAACTATTATGAACAGACATAAATTGAAAACACCTTCTTCAACATCTTCCTTCTAGTTTCCCTTTCTTTCATTCTCACGGTTCGTTTTATGTTCTTCACCTCATAATCGATTATGTAATCGATTATGACCTCACTGGTTCTTGATTCGCACCTCCATAATCGATTATCTAACCTATGTTCTTGAGTCCTCTGCTTCTCACAGTCATTGTTTCATGCATCCTCATAGACAGCGTCTCTTATTGGGTTTTTTGGGCCATGAAACATCCAGCACCATGAAAAACAAGACAAGAACATTAAATATGCAAATCAATCATCACAAGAACTAATCGAAACTAAAGAAGAGATAAAACGGAAAAAAAAAGATGACCACCGAGATTTTAGTGGTTCAGCCATTGTGGCCTACGTCCACAGGAGAGAGAGCAACAAATCATCTTCCCCCTTCACTATCTTGGTACCGGAGATATAGGTGCTTTACAATAGAAACCCTCAACCCTTGCAAATTCTTGCTACACCCATGAATCACACATCATGCCTCCAAGAACTACACCCAAGGTTGGTGTTTTCACTCCTATACACTTTCCCCTATCTCTCTCACAATCACTACATGATTTCCTCCCTCAAGATACTATTACCTCACACTCAATCCCTCTCTTCTTATCACACAACACCTCTATGTGTTGTGTCAAGAGTTGTGATCTCATCCTATCACATGATATCTATTTATAGACTTATGTGAGTCTCGATCCATATGAAGTAACCAATCCTTGTGAAGCTTATACAAGTTAGTTATTGTGCCATAGTCGATTATGCCTCTGCAACTTCAACTTCATATTGCTGGTTTTGAGGCATATCTCAACAGGAAAAGAGGAAAAAAATACTAACAAAATCCTTCACCTTAACTATTACCAAAATGTGTACCTAGCACCTAGGATGAGAATGGGTAAATGAAGGTGTCGTTGGTTTAAATAGCAAGCTCTAGGTTCTCTTTGTCTTTCTCAACTAGCACTAAGATTAGAATAGAAGTCTCCAACAACACTAGCTTTTTCTCCATCCCACTTTATTTCTCTTCTTCTGTCTTCTCCTCTCTTTTGTCATTTCATCTCACTAGGATGGGAATGGGTTTAAACTATGGGCTCATATATCTTTTGGAAAACATGGGCTAGAGCATAATCAAGTAATTGGGCCATAGACATGAATTTTTATTCATGCAAATTTTTTTGGTATTTTCCTTATTTACTATTTTTTCTTAATTGAAGGGTTATTTTATTTTATTTTATTTTTGCAAAAACATTATTGGTAATTTGGGAAATTGAGAGTTCATAGTTGCCACTAGTAACTTATTTCTTACTAGAGAATAGAAATAACCATAATTTTTTGAATTATCATTGTAAGGGGCAAGAGTAAAGACATAAAATCAAATTTTGTTCTAAAATACATGACACAATTCAAAAGAAATTAAATGCATTGATGCAAAGCTTGAAAAAAAAAATTTTAAGTCATCAGTTTATGGTGTTCAAAGAAAAATATAAGAATGCACAACCAATGCAAAGTCGAAACCAAATGGAAGGAACTTAAAATAATGAACTTCTGAACTTGACAATGTAAATGATAGGAATTGACGATGCTACAGGTGTATTGGATTAATATTTCAAAAGATTTTAATGAACTTCTTTAGGATAAAAAGGTCTTGTGGTATTCAATCGAGACTTTTAAGTAATCTAAATAAGTCTGGTGGTATTCAAATAAAGAGTATCAGGATTTTTTTAATGAGAGAATCCAAATCTCGTGGTATTCAATCATGACTTTTTGCAAGTAATAAAAAGTCTTGTGGTATTCAAAAACTTCCTATTCTAAGGAGGATTTTGTTGGACTTTGTGTGACCTTTTAGTGATTTTTTAGTAACAAAAAGTCTCACATCAACACATGATATTTCTCAGGAATCTCCATTCTTATTTTTCTTCACCTTATGCCTTCACCTCTCTCCCCTCCCTCGCTCCATCTCTCTCATTTCTCCCCACGATTGTCGTTCAACCCAACATAAGTTACTAAACAACCTTAGAGTGCATTTGTTATAGATTATTTGTCGAAAAGCAACACTTTTTTTAATTGAAAAAAAAATCTGTAATGAGTTTGATTGTATTTGTTTAAAATTTTCATTAAAAACATTTTTTTAAAAAAATATTTTTAAGGTTAAAATCAGAAGCTACAAGATTTTGCAGGTAATGGTAATGACCCTCAACATGGAAATGCATTGTTCAATCTTCGCCATGCATCCTTGAGGAATGTGATTGAGAAGATATTTGAGATTTTTAAATCATTGTTCAAAATTTTTAAGCCATCGCCTCCATTTCTATTAAAGACACGAGCGGAGCTTATGTTATCAAGTGTAGCACTACATAACTTCCTTGTAAAGAATGTCATTATGATGAATTTCCAATTGAACCAATAGACGAATCTTCATCTTCAATATCACCAGCTAATGTAGACAATAATTTTGAACCTATTGTTCAAACCCAAGGGTAGGAACGAGAAGATTCTAATGCTTGAAGGGCTAACATGACTTTAGATATGTGGAAAAATGCAATGTAGGAGGACATGAAGCTATATCTATTTGACTATTAATTAAAAGATTAGAAAAATTGTATAGGGTTTTACTTTTTTTTTATTATATTACTCATTTCTTTGTTACTTTTTTTTCATTGTCTCTTGTAATTTTGAATGTTTGCTAAAAATTCATATTTTCCTTTCAAATCTTATAAATCCATATCGTCCATTCAAATCTTATAAAGTCTTATGACATAAATCCTTTAAAATCCATAAATGAGAATCTTAATTATAACAATCTTAAAAAAAAGTCTTTAAAAATCTTATAAGTTATTACATTCTTACACAGTCTTTTAAAATCAGGAAGACTTTTTTATGCCAAAACAATCTTTTAAAATATCAAAACAATACACCTCTAGTGTCGATGCACTCAAAATTTAATTATAGGAAACTAAACTGCAAAGCCGAAATGTTCAAAATAAAATGATGGGTTTAATATAATTTTAATTAGGCAAAGACAACATCCATATTTATTTATTGGTTTAACTATTGAGTAGGTCCCTGAACTATTTGGGAATTTTCAAATAAGGCCCTATACTAAAAAAAAATTGTAATAGGGTCATCGAACTTTTATAAAGTTTTCAATTGGGTCCCTAAACTAAAAAAGTTTGTAATTGGGTCTCTGAACTTATATAAAATTTTCAATGGTGTCCTTAAATCGTGAGATTTGTTAGTGATGTGTTGAATTGGACGGAATATAACTATTTCATCCGAGCTGGATAAACATATCAGTCATTTATGAGTAGTTTTGGTGGAAGATGAACCTTGAGACATTTTACAACAAAATGCAGCAAGATGTAACAAGATGAAGTGGGATGTAGTAAGTTGCAAGTAGGGAACTATTTTGGACTAAATTATTTCAAGGAAGGGATATACAACTGTAAAACATAGGTCGTGCAAGGAAAGAATGATTTGTTCAGATGGAGGAGAAGCAGTCGCAGGTCACGTTTTGGTTTTCTTGCTCAAGATTTTAGTCTCTTGCAATCCTAAAAACAAATTTGGGAATTCTAGGTCGCGTTTCGCAACAGCAAACATAAAGACCTCTTCATGGAACCATACCCCAAGGATTCCATTGAAAATTTTATATAAGTTCGGGGATCCAACTATAAACTTTTTTAGTATAGGGACCCAATTGAAAACCCTATAAAAGTTTGAGGACCCAAATACAAATTTATTTAGTATATGGATCTATTTTGAAATTCTCAAATAGTTCAGGGACCTACTCGATAGTTAAACCTTAATTATTTATGGAATTCTTACAAAGGCTACACATATCATTGGTGCAGAAAAGGGATTCCACATCGGTTATTTTTAGCTTTTCACATCGGTTTTCAAACTGATATTGAAAAGACCGATGTTGTTTATTGTTACTTTTCACATCGGTTTTAAAACCGATGTTTAAGGTACATTTTTAACAGCGGTTTTCTAAATAACCGATGTGGAAATTTCATTTGTCACGTGGGTTATCCCATAACCTATGTGGAAATATCACTTTTCACATCGATTTTAATTATAACCGATGTGAAAAGTGAACTTTACACATCGGTTTTAACCAAAACCGATGTGGAAATATCACTTTCCACATCGGTTTTTTATTAACCCATGTGAAAAGTGAACTTTCCACATCGGTTTTTGAGTAACCAATGTGTAAAGTCTCATTTTTAAAAAAAACTCTTTTTACATTTCTATCATTCCTTTCCCCTGTTTCAGTAATCCAGATTAATACCAGTATAACATATTCTTAATATTCTCAACACAATCACTTGTAAAACAAAAAAACACTAAATTAATATATACTGAATTTATTACGAACAATACATATGTACGTTCAATTACATTCAGACAACAAAGATAATTAGAAACCAAACAGCTACATGAGATATTATAGATTTCATATCAAAATATATATGATCAGTCAAAAGTACACTATAGCTAGTACATGATAAGTTTTTAAACTAACTACATACAAACTATGGTTGATACACTTCAAGAAAGAAAGTTGCCCAATGCCTCCTTATGTTATTGATGTCGGAATCAGATAATGGAGTTGGATTGTTGAATATCTGCAAGTTTAATTGGACAAAAGATTATATCTTTTAAGTAATAAACTAACATAAAACATATAACGAATCTATAACTGTTACTTCTAATTGTTACCAATTAACATTTACCTCGTGCCATCTTTCAGTGATCCTGGAGGAGATAATTTCGAACATCCACTTCATCACATAGTATCCACATTCCCATGATCCACGTTGTATACGGGACTACGCACAAATGAAACCCAATTAGAATATGAGGAATTAAATAGAAATCAATAATTATACCCACTGCATTTGAAGCATTTGAACTAATAAATATCTTACGTTAGGAATAATCCATCTAATAGCCCGACACCTTTCACCACGCAACATGTGGTTTGCATTAATAGAACTATCATGACAAAATAAACATTAATTAAAGTATATCTAATAGATTTCAGATAATTAAAACAACTGTATTACTGATTATAAAGTATTTTAATGCTTACGTTTTCATGATCATCTTCAGTTCATTCGCTGGCTTATTTCCAATTGAGCAGAAGAAGACGACGACATTCATCCTAGGGTACAAGATCAATAGTTGCCAATGCTTGCTGTATTTACGGAATGTTGTTGACGCAGGCAAGTGTACCGGGTCGTCGCAAGTAATAAAAGAAACACGGTAAGTAATTACCGAGGTCGAACTCAGGGATTGGGCTACCAATTCGACTAATCCGCGGGAAATCCGATACGTTTGGTCAAGTTACAGAAGGTGGTTGAGAGAGAGAGATTGGATCGAATTCAAATTAACGATTATAATAAAATAATTAACTAAAAATCTGAAATCAAAATATCCAAGGTCTCAAATCCACCTACCCAATCATGTATAGTACCCAAGTGATGATGTATTCCTCCCTAAGTTCAATTACGATGTCAACCGGGACCCCCAAATTCTCCTAAATCCACTGTCGTGCTCAATAGGACGTATTCGACGATTGGATTAATTACTTACTAGGTCTCATAATCCTAATCTCGAATTTGATTAATTCTTGTTCCCTATAAGGTTGCACTAATCTCCTAAATCCACTGTCGTGCTCATTATTCGATTAGTGATTCCAAACCAAGTTCTAAAACGCGAATCGCCGTTCGGCCTCAAACACGTTTAACTAGTTAATCACGCAAAACATATGATCAACGCAATCAAAACAGAATTGGAAAACATTCAATAGAGAAGGGGAGAAAAACATACATCACAAGAACACTACACCGCCATGGGCGGCTTCATCGATCCCTCGAACGAGGGGATTAGTTCCTCATGCTCATAGACAAACAATCGGACATAATCTACATATCAAAATAAGAAAGAGAAAAGGGAGACGCAGCTCCAAAGAGAAAAGGATTCGTAACTACTGATCTAAACTAGTGGAAAAAGAAACTCCTTAAAACTCCTCCCAATTCTGATCTGAAACAGCCTTTAAATAAGGATTCTGTTTCTCGCCTGCTCGCGGGGCGAGCTTACTCTCGCGACGCGAATTTTAGTTTTGGCGCGCATTTAAGTTTGGATTTTCGCGAGGCGAGAGTGTGTTCGCGCGGCGAGTCTTCCAACTTCAATCTGTCACAGCCGTGACCTTTATCACGGCTAGGCCGTGAGTGTCTCTGTCTTCCAGTGTCTTCAAACTCTCGCGTGGCGAGATGATTTCACGGGGCGAGATTCAATTCTAGGCTGTGACCTTCATCACGGCTAGGCCGTGATGGTCTCTGACTTCCAGGTCTTCATTATTCGCGAGGCGAGCATATTGTTCGCGGGGCGAGCCAGAGTGATGACTGTTCCTGCTTTATCTGATGTTCAGGCTCGCGAGGCGAGCATCCACTCGCGTGGCGAGCATCTCCAGAAGTGTAATTTCCACTGTTTCTTGACTTTCCTTGACTCCCGGAGCTTCACTTATTGACCTGAAAACACCAAAAGCAACCAAAAGCATAATTCTATCCAAAATAAGCTAAAAACTACACAAAAGACGCAAAACGAGTCAAAGTCCAACTTAGGAACAAAACAAGGCAAATTTGGGCGAAAACGAGAGTGAACTCGACTAATTGGCACATAAACCCTAGTTCATCTAGTCATAAAACTAGATAAGCCAAAGGCTTATCAAAACACCCCAAACTTAAACCTTGCTTGTCCCCAAGCAAGCTAAAACTCAAAAAGGACTCAAGACTTGGCAAGCCTAAAGGAATCAATCGATTTCGCACAAATTTCATGCAATCAAAACAGTTTTTCTCCAATGATCTCCCCCCTACATTAACGTAATCCCCACATTCATCTACTTTAAACAATTGAGAATTTATCATTCATGCCATCATTACTCTAAGTTGAGGGTCAAAGATACACTCAAAGGAAGATCACCTATTTCAAACAATTGCCTTCCTCACAAGGGCATTTAGTACTTCACTCATTCGCTCAAGTTTGTCTAGGCTATCAACTTTTTACTCACTTTCGCATTCTAAGAGCATTTCCCATGAATTTGATTTTCATCTCAAAAAAATGGTTCCCACGAAAACATGCATGCAGCATCAGAAGGTCTTTTAAAGGTTGTAATGGGGCCTGGCTGAGGGTATGATATTCAAGGATACTAGGCTTAAGTCCCTAGGAACTAAGAGAGCATGAACCTTTTTACACATATTCCACTCAAATTCCTTTTTTCATTTTTTTCTTTTTGTCTCGGGTGACTACAGCCTTTTTCCTTGCTAATCTTTTTGTTTTGCCCCTTTTCCTTTGGCAAATATTTTTCTTTTTTTTTCTTTTTTTTTTCTTTTCATCAACCTTTATTTTTCTTTTTCTCACCCCCAATATGACACATCACCTTGTAGCCACCCCAAACTTAGTTTCTCACAACCTTTCTCTTGCTCACTTACATGCTCTCCTAATCCTAAGATCGGGTTAACATGGTTTTTCAGATTTTGGCTTGTAATATAGGGTCATCAAGAAACAATAGGTCAATTAGGCTCAATGTGGCTAACTAGGGAACATGCATTAGGGATGGTTCATTTTTAGGCCATGTAGTTATTCAAAGAAAATTGCCTAAATCATTTGATGCAACACATAATCATGCAAACCATAAAGAGATTCAAGCAAATCCGGGAAAGCGCAACTTAGAAGTGATTCACACATTCAAAAACAGAGTTGGAGGCTCAAATCCTCACCTGGACATTTTGCAAATTGTTTGACCGAGATACAATTCCTAGTGTGTGTACCCCCTCACCCCAAACTTATCAGAAATCAAGTAATCCAAACAAAATTCTCAAAGTTCAGTTTTCAATTTTTAAGTGGGGATCAATTTTCTAATATCAGAACCTAGGGGGAAATCATCAATGGTCAAAATAATTTATGCAATCAATCTATGCTCAATTTAATCAAAATCCAACAAGCTTGCCGACACAACATTCATACAACAACTCTTGATCTTCTCAAATTATTCAAGAGTGACAAACAAAAACATAAACATAAACAAAACAAAACAAAAGTTAGGAGAAGAGAGGGATGCCTAGCTTGGGTTGCCTCCCAAGTAGCGCTTGTTTAACGTCCCGAGCCTGACTTATTAAGAAGCATCCACCTGGATCCCATAGTCTGTGGTACAAAGGCAAGAGATGCTCACCATGTGAGATTTTCCACCCGGATCAAATGGTAATTGGAGTGGAGATTGTAGCAGCAGTATGACTTTATCCTCAACTCCACCCAGCCAGTGTGTGAAAACTCCATTGACCTTTGTAATTATGAATTCACTTCCTCTCGGGTCAAATGGTGTTTTCTCGAGGAAGTGTGCCAGACGAGTGGGAGGGTCTAACTTACCCATGTCCACACATGCATGTAAGCCAACATAGTTATCCAATGCATTAATTTCAGGTTGCTTGGCAAGCATGGTGGAATCCCCTACTACTTTATCCGCATTTTGATCTCTACCCCCTTGCTCCATTGCCTTGTACCTTGCCAACTCCTCTTCCTTAGGTTGCTCTTCCTCAACATGTGGCTGTTCCTGGGCCTTGTCGCTTGTCAATTCCTTTTCCTCCGGTTGTTCTTCCTCAACATGTGGTAGTTCTTCCTCAACTCCCTGAGAACTAGTTACATCCCAGTCATATCCCAACACCCCACTGCTTCTAGTTGTTGTGGCATTGCATTGGTTCTTAGGGTCACTACAAGAATAAGGTTAATTAGCGACGGAAATTTTGCGACGGTCTCAAATCCGTCGCTAATTTTATGTTTTGCGACGGCTTCCGTCGCAAATCTATCAGTAACGTTCCCGCCATTTTACGCGAAATGTTGGCGCCAATTTGCGACGGGCAGGGCCGTCGCTAATGTGCGACGGATGGTAATTTTGCGACGGTCATTCACAGTTTGCGACGGAATCGTAATTTGCGACGGCCTAGCCGTCGCTAATATTAAAAGGCCGTCGCTAATTTCCAATATGTAACTCGAACAGTTTTCTTCCTCCCTCAGTTGTCTTCTTCGCCGCGCGTTTCGCTAGCTCTCAGCTCTGCAGCATCCAGACGCAAAAAAAAAAAAAGGCGAGTTTTCACTTCTTATTTCTACTTTGTTCATTTTTCTTTCAAAATATTACACTACCTTCCCTCATTTCTTCTTTCTAATTTGTTCATCTTCTCTTTACGATTTTGCAGGCGTAAAATACTAAGGATTGTTACCTATGCTTCACAGTACAATTGGATAGCTCCGGAACAGGTGTGAAATATTATTCATACAACAATATATCTCTGTACTTTAGTTCTTTTGTAGGGGCCAGCTCAAAAATGAAGCTGTAGTTTATACGAGTCTTTCTCCATGCAATAATGTTGCAGCCTGTTCCGGAGCAAAAATAGAACTAAAGTTGCAAAAATAGATTACACAAATAACGTTTATTTGTGTAATCTGTCTGTGAATTATGTATGTAAAAAATATTGTTTCTTCTATTATACTGCTTTGTGTGTTTATCAATGTAAAGCTGCCCCTCTTCAGCTACTAGTTTACTTCAATCCATTTTTCTTGTAGAAGAGGTGCTGGGTTGGGTTGGGTTTAGGAGAAGAGAGCTTGTAAGGCCAAATAAGATTTTCGATGTATAATTTAAGGATGAATTTTATGCATTTTATTAATGACCACACCTCGAGGTGGATGTAGAGCTCGTTCATATCATCTTCTTACTAGTGTGAGTGCGAGAATTGTATTGCTCTTTTAGGGATCAGTTAAGGTGATTCATTTTAAGATTTAGTAACATCTAGGATGCTTAATTTACTGCTTTTTAGTTCAAAGTATTATTATATAATTGTTTGTTGCTAATGAGCTGCATAACTAGCTAGGTTATACGATACGATCCTGACTGCATTTTTGACTAATTTATATCAAGAAAATTATTGTACGATTATTTAGTGCTGCTTTGGAGGACTCTTATGCTAACAAAATGTACTTTAGAATAATGGCTACAGTGAGCCACTCCCTGTCAAGATTAACGGCTGTTTTGGACTCTGATGTTAACAATATATTTGAATTTATGCTAAAAATTATACTATCTAAATGTCAAATTAATCTACTATGAACTTCTCAATTTATTTTTTTTACAGCTGAATTTTAATTTGAGTTGCAGGAGATTTAGGGATAAGAAAGAGGCTGTGGAACCTGAGGCAGATCCAGAAAGGGATTAGAGAACTGTTTTTGCCTACCAGGTTAAATATTATAAATTTATAAGGTCTAACATATTTGGACATTTGGCGTCTTTTTTCTGATGATTGCCAATATGCTGTGTGGTGACTACAGATGCCCTTAAAAGCAACTGTGTGTGAACATGCTGCAAAAATAATAAAACATAGCATTAGCTTATTAATATTCAAGTGCTATCCAAATATGAATGGAATCTGCTGTAACCAAAAGCAGGTTTTCTTACCTAAGCACAGGGTAAACAGTTTCCATGTAAATCGATCGTTGTTGTGGTCTATACAGACCGATTACATAAAAAAAAATCGCTTGTGTGCTTGTGTTTTGACTCCGCATGGCAGCAAGGTGGTGGTATGATCTAGATTAGTTGGTGATATATATGAATTAGACCCATGTAATTTATAAAATGTGGATGAGATAATTGGGATTGTGAATTTTGTTATATTGTGAGGGATATGTACTACATGGTATGGTTATGATGTTTTCTGTCATCTTGACCTATGGATGTGTATTTTTAAGTAACTAGAGATGCTAAGGCACAAGTACATTTTACACTTGAGTTGATGCACAATTTTATACTTGGTAAATTCATGTTTTCTGTTTTAACTTTCTTCTTTATACTATGATTTTGTTCATCTAGTATATAGAAAGATGGCAAGTTTGTTATAAAAAGAATAAAAGAATGGTTTTACCATTATGAGATTGAGTTGATCATTGGTTTTGTAGATAGTGACTATCTGAGGTGATCATGCTCACCTTTTGATAAATCTCTATGCACTGTATCTATATAGTGATCAAGAAAACTTCATTATTATGCCAAGGTTAAGGAAAGGTAAAGGGAAAAAAAATATATCATGAGTGTTCATTGGAATGACTACATGATAAATCATCATGTCAATCTCGTGCAATTAATTTTACCAATTGGATTTTGTTTCATCTCTGTTATTTCAAGTATTCTACAGAATTTGTTTTTCATATTTGGTTTCTCCACAAAAAAAAAATTTGAGATGGATTTATATTAGGGGGAAACAACTCTGCTTTGGGAGATTTCATGGATTGATTTTTTTATGTAGGAAACGTACATGTATGTGAAATTTAAGTGATTGTGAAGCTCTTTTCTTCTTATTTGAGTTGGCATGTGGATGTGCAATTGAGGAACATGTAGGAGGCATTCTCCTCACTGGCATGACACAACATCAATGTTAGTTGTTCCTTTTGTAGTAGAGAAAATAAATAGCAGTTTTTACCTAATCATGTAATAGACCTTGACAGATGGATCACATAGAAGGATATTAACAATTTTTTTTTTCTTTCTTTCCTCAACTAAATATAGTTAGAGTAAGATTTTCAATACAATAATGCATTGCCATTTATCATTCTCATCTATATTGAAGAAAAGTTTTTCAAATGGGGTTGATACTAATATATATTTTTACTGATGACTTTGATTTTGAATTGGCTTGATATAGGAATACATGTAGTATGGTACTTCTGACTTTAAAGTACACCTATGATTTAGAAGATAAGGAAATAAGGATGGAATTATTTTTGGATGTTAGCATTATTTACTTCTGGCCTTCGATTATTGGTATATAGTATGGTTAACTTGCATTTCTACAATTCATATTAATTCTAGATTTTGCACGTGCCCTTATAATTCGAGGACGAATTCATTTTTAGGGGTAGAATATAATATCCGGCTATTTTAATTATTTACATTATAAGTTTTATTAAATTGAAAACCTCTATTCATATAAATGCTATATAAGTTTTATTAAATTGAAAACCTCTATTCATATTTATATTTATGATTATATTCAATTTTCTGTTGGGCAGGTTCTTGATTTGTGAAAGTTATATACATTTCTAGTTGTGCTAGTGTTGCTCTCATTCTAATTGGTAAGTGATTTTAATTACTTTTTCCTTGTGGTTTAATGTAGTCTATTAAGTGGTTACTATTGATGCTGTCTTTGCTCTTTAAAAATGAACTATTATGTAACATTAACAAATAAGATAAATGAGGAAAAACATGAGCATGATAAGAATATTACACAATCAACTATGCATGTAACCTGACAATTTTTTTATGCTTGTGCTATCGTTTATAAACTACACCATGTGCTTTGTTTTTCCTTATTCACTATATGGTTAGTAGCTTGCAATAAACTATGTGATAAATTATATAGACAATGACTATCCTATTTGGTTTATTTTTCTTTCATTGCTATCAAACCATTGCTCTGATTTAATGGCAATGCAAGTGAATGTTGTATTTTTTTTGGGGCAAATGCAGAGGATGGAATTTGTTCCTTTGAATCGTACTTGGATGTATGATAGGGTTTATCCGCGTAGAGGGGGATTAAAACAATCTTTCTTAGATGGTGTTGAAGAATTTATTACCAAGGCAAGTCAGCAGGATACTTATAACAATGGGGGGTTGATTAGATGTCCTTGTGTGAAGTGTGACTGTACCCGAATTAAGAATGTAGACGATGTGAGGGTCGACCTGTATAAAGTTGGGTTTAGGCCTAATTACTGGATTTGGACAAATCATGGAGAAGAAATGCCGCAATTTGATTTTGGCATTGACCAGAATTGCACAGGTGGTTCAAGTAGTGGTGCAGAAGCTGGATATGGAGATCATATTGTTTCCATGGAGGAGATGGTGTGTGACGCTCTTATGATGTCCGGGTCGTTTGAGTCCAATAATACAGAAGAGCCTCCTAATGCAGATGCACAAAAATTTTATAATCTCCTAACAGAGGCAAATAAGCCTTTGTGGGAAGGGTCCCCCGACTCGACGTTATCGATGTGTGTTCAACTGTTGTCTGCCAAGTCCAATTGGAGCATACCCGAGTTAGGCTTGGCTTTCATTGCCAAAATGGTTTTGGCCAGGACGCCTTTCAAAGGAGGATTACCCAAGAATTATTATGATGCGAAGAGGTTAATGTCCAAGTTAGGATTGGAGTCCAAGAGGATTGACTGTTGCCAGAATGGGTGCATGCTCTTTTACGATAATGAATTCGACAAAAATGATGTCGCATTGGTTGAGTGCAGGTTTTGTCACGCACCAAGGTATCGTCAGCGCAACGCAAGTAGAAGTAATCTAAAACCAGTTCCGGTAAAGCCGATGTTCTACTTGTCAATCATTCCTAGATTACAGAGGATGTTTGCATCGATGCGGATCTACGGGGAAAAATGACATGGCACCATGAGAATAGGAGGAATGCAGGAGTGTTACGCCATCCTTCTGATGGTGAAGCATGGAAGCACTTTGATCGGGTGCATCCGGATTTTGCCGTTGATCCTCGTAATGTACGACTTGGGTTATGCTCGGATGGCTTTACCCCATATATCCAAGCCTCGGCATCACCTTATTCATGTTGGCCCGTTGTTGTTACCCCTTACAATCTTCCTCCCGAAATGTGTATGTCAAAGCCATATATGTTCTTGACTTGCCTGATTCCGGGTCCATCTAATCCAAAGGCAGGCATTGATGTATACTTGCAACCTTTGATTGATGATTTGAAGAGGTTGTGGAATGGTGTTATGACGTACGATATTTCTCGAAAACAAAATTTTAAAATGAAGGCAGCGTTGATGTGGACAATTAATGACTTCCCTGTGTATGGCATGTTGTCTGGTTGGGGGACGCATGGGAAGCTTGCATGCTCGCATTGTATGGAGCATACAAAGGCATTTACCTTAAAATACGGGGGGAAGTCGTCCTGGTTTGATTCCCATCGCAGGTTCTTACCGAACGATCATCAATTTAGAAGGAATAAGAATGCCTTCAAGAAGGGGGTTGTTGAAATGGATGGACCGCCTCCGAGGTTAACACCGAGAACAAATTTGGATAAGAATCGGGACTTGCCAAAAGTGATCAAGCTGGGGTTTCCAAATTAGATGGTTACGGCAGTGGCATAATTGGACAAAGAGGAGTATTTTTGGGATCTTCCTTATTGGAAAGATAATTTGTTGAGGCACAATCTTGATGTAATGCACATTGAAAAAAATTTCTTTGACAACATTTTCAACATTGTGATGAACGTGCATGGCAAGACCAAAGACAACGATAAGGCTAGAATGGACTTACAGTTGTACTGCAGGAGACCGGATTTGGAGCTGAGACATCAGGATAATGGGAAGATGTACAAGCCAAAGGCCAATTATACCTTGACTATCCAGGAAGCAAGGTTAGTTTGCCAATGGATAAAGGGGCTCAGGATGCCTGATGGTTATTCTTCTAACTTGGCAAGATGTGCTGATGTTATAAAAGGCAAGTTGCATGGGATGAAAAGCCATGATTGTCATGTGTTTATGGAGTGCTTACTTCCTATCGCCTTGATTCGTTGCCCCCATGTTTTGAATGCCCTTACTGAAATAAGTCAATTCTTCAAGGACTTGTGTTCTCTCACTTTCAGTGAAGTCGATTTGACCAGGATGGAACAAAACATTCCACTCATTTTGTGCAAGCTGGAGAGAATATTCCCCCTGGCTTCTTTGATTCAATGGAGCATCTTCCGATTCATCTTGCATATGAAGCAAGACTTGGTGGTCCAGTTCAATATAGGTGGATGTATCCATTTGAAAGGTAATTTAAGTATCACAGTTATTGATCCTATTTCATGCATATTAGTTAATTAATAATAACCTCGTCATTTTTTAATAGATTCATGGGCGAGTCAAAACGATCGGTGAAAAATAAGGCTAGGGTTGAAGGTTCGATATGTGCGTCTTACTTACACCGTGAGACAATTCATTTCTGCTCTCATTATTTCAAACACATGGTTTTGTCTCCAACAACTAGAAGGAACGAAACGGAAAATGAAAGTGGAAGACTACCTGGAACCTTATCAATTTTTTGTCTTCCTGGTCATCATTCCGGAAAGGAGTTGACACATTATTTAACGGAGGCAGAGTGGAACTCAGCTCATGTTCATGTATTGATCAATTGCGCCGAGGTTAAACCATACCATGAGTAAGTATGAGCTTATAATTTTTATTCCTTCGATAGCATATGTCAATTTTCATTGATGTTATCCATATATGTTCAGTTCATTCTTGTCTTCTCGTGATGCATCTGCTCGTACTCATGAAGATTTTCCAAAATGGTTTAAGCAACAAGTAAGTATCTCCCCATTTATCATTCTGTTATTCACTATAATGTATGCGGACAAAAACATATGTCGTTAAACTTTGTGAATAGGTTTACAATGAGGCACCTACTGTCATTAATCAACATTTACGAAACTTGGCTGACGGTCCTCGACACAAGTCAAAGAATGGCACACATACTTCGTGAATGGGTACAAATTTCATACTCAATCATGGATGAGAAGACAAAACAACAATAAATAGTGGTGTTTACGTAAAGGGTGAGCCAGGCGGAGTTGCAGATGACTTTTATGGTGTCATACAACACATATATGAGTTGTCATATCGTTATTTAGACTACCCTAAGAGAATAGTGTTGTTTTATTGTAATTGGTTCGATCCATCTAGTAGAGGCACTAATTTGAATAAAAAATATAATATTGTGGACATCCAAATGAGTAGAAGATATCATATGTTTGATCCGTTTATCATGGCACATAATGTGAGACAAGTATATTACGTTCCTTATCCAGCAACTCAAACAGAAAAACGAGGTTGGTGTGTTGCAATCAAGACAAAACCAAGGGGTCGCATTGAAATAGATGTTTCAGAGTTGGATGAGCCATATCAAACGGATGAAATGTCACATGCAAATGAGGTCATTGAAGTAGAACCAATCTCATGTTTACAAGACACACAAGTTGTAGGGGAAGAAGTGGATACCTCCAGCTTGACATCAAATCAAGTCATTTCGGATGAAGATGTTGAAGAAGCAGAATCAACAGAAGATGAAGAAGATGAAGATGGCTATGAATATGACACTGGCTCAAATTCTGAATAACAATTACTTTATTTATTTTAGTGATGTATTTTGTATTAGGTAGTATTGTCATTGTCATAACTTTAAGTTCATTATGATTAGCATCATTTTCCATTATTTACAAATGTGTGTTTGTGCTTACTTTAAGTTAATTATTATCACCATCATTTTCCATTATTTACAAATGTGTGTTTGTGCTTACTTTAAGTTAATTATTATCACCATCAATTTCCATTATTTGCAAATTTGTGTTTTTGTTACTTTTAATTAATTATTATTAGCATCATTTTTCACTATAGACATGGCTGATGGTAAGGGAAAGGGTAAGGCACCTGCTGGAAGGGCATGTCGTCGTGGTCGACCTCGCTTTGTGACACGGACAGTCGATGACGGATTCGTGTCCCTCCCATCTACATCTGTTACACTACGCCCACCGCCCACACCCATGCCTCCACATGATATGGCACCGGCACCCCCACCTGTTGCTCCTACACCATGTCCATCGCCCATACCCGTGCATACACATGTTCTGACACCTCCCTACCGACCTGTTGCTCCAGCCACTCAGTTCATGGACACCTCCATTGGGATCACGATGATGCCCACCCCAAGGATTCCGACTCAGACCCATGCAGACAATTCCAGACAACCAGATGCATCAGGGGTAGATTTACCCATGGACGGTGATCATCAGTCTCATGGTGATGATGAGGAGACTTATGGATATTCCTCGCCTATATCATCAGATGATGAGGAGATCGAGGTTATGTCAGATGGCCGAGTTATTGTTACACCGACCGGTAAAGGGTAAGAAAGATCTCAAATATTGTTATTTTATTGTTGAGTGCAGATTTTATATGTATGTGTATTGATTGTTCTCATGTTCTATTGATAAGGTTCCTTCCGTCGAGAAAATCTGCAGAGGCCGTCACGTATGCAGTTACATCTCAGTTTGATCGGGCCTGGAAGCATTGGATTGAGCTTGAGGATCAGGATCGGGATCGATTCTTTGCGGCTTTTAAGGTATTTTGTACTTTTGAATTTACTTCCATTTTTTAGTTACTTTTAATGTTTCTTTAGTTTATTATTATCCTAAAAAATATTATATTCTCCTTATTTACAGGAGAAGGCTGCTTGGAGAGTAGAGCATTCCGCTGATGTAGAGATAATTTTTCATCAAAAAGCGAGCAAACGCCTCTCCGAGTTGTTGACTAGATATCGGAAAAAGGGACAGCGTCCAAAATGGTGTTTCCCACCCATTTGGGAGGAGCTATGTGCTTACTTGGGCTACACCTGAATTTAAGAAAAATCCGCCAGTGCAAAGCTCAACGGGGCCTCGGAAAAGGGTGGGAGCCTCGCACTGGCGGCGACATCGATGTCAGGAGCATGCTCGACGCCTTGTAAGCTCCAACATCATATTTTGTTAATTCATTAGATGTCGGCTATTAAGGTAGTGTAACTTCAAATATGAACAAGTTTTTTTGGTGCAGGCTAGGGAGCTTGGCCGTAGCGTCAAGCTCGGTTGAGCTTCATGCCCGAACTCATACTAGGAAGGGTACTGCCGCGAGTATGTAGATGAGCGTTCTAGACGCACTCGGGTGATTTACATGTCTCTTTGTTGGAAATTAATTTTATTTTATATTTAATAATTATGGTCATTTTGTATGATTATGTGTATCAATTTTAATGACAGGAGGACTATCGTGATAAGTTATCTCGGAGTTCGGTCTCGGGCAGCCTCATCTTCCCCTTCTTCCACCACACTTGACCGAGGTGGAAGCCTGATTGGAGTTGCGAGGCATGGGTCGAGGTTCTTGGTGGTAAGAACAAGGGTCGCATATATGGTATGGGAGACCTAGCGCAGTAACTATCGACGCGGGTGCTCCAAAGCATCTTCACTCAGCAGAGTCGAGCATCGTCCGAAGACTAGGCCTCGCCGATCTCTTGAGTCTGCAGAGATGGTAAAGATGCGACATGGCGGCGACTCAGGATGAGATCAATCGACAAACTGCTTACTCAACAAACACAGATGATGGAGCAGATAGAGATGATGGCAGCTACACAGAGAGAGAGCTCATGTTGCGTTTAGGAACCAGCACCCCTCAGCCCACGATCGCAGCAGGACCAACACCTTCACGGCACCCCTCACCCACAGCCCACCACCGTCCCGACTGAGGGTCATCAAGAGACTGATGGCGAGGATGATCAATCCTTTACAGATTTGTTACTGCGGGGCTATAGAGAGGGTTATTAGTTTCTTTGATATTATATTTTATTTTGTATGATGTACGCACTTTGTCAAAACAATTTGCTTTTATTTATGAATTTTATTTATTGTTTAAAATTATTATTCATTTATCATAATATAGTCTAAATTCTAATTAATATACAAAATAACTAATGTTTATATTAATTTTGAATTTTATATTAAATATTAAATAATTATTTAAAAATACTTCATATTTTAAATAATTAATTAATAAAAAATTACTTTATTAAATTATTTAGTTTTATAAAAATGTGTTGCAATTTGCGATGGCTATTCCGTTGCTAATTTACGTTGATTTGCGACGGTTAGGCCGTCGCTAATTTGTATAATTTGCGACGGTTATGCCGTCGCTAATTTCTCATAATTTGCGATGGCTAAGCCGTCGCAAATCAACATAATTTAGCGACGGAATAAACCGTCGCTAATTAGCGACGGTCATTTAAAAAACCGTCAGAAACCTTTTGCGACGACCCAACATGTGACGGATTTATGGCCGTCGCAAATCCGTCAGAAACATGTGTTTTGCGACGGATTTAAGCTTTTTGCGACGGCCTTTGGCCCTCGCTAAATTCATTTTTTCTTGTAGTGGGTGGTTCTCGGTATCACCTGGGAGAGTGTCTGGGAGAGGCTCCTTTAGTTGCTTTGTAAGCTGGGCAATCTGCATCTCTAGATTCTGAAGTGCCATCCCTGTATGAGTTGCCAACTTGTCAATGGCTGCGTTTGTATTGATTGACACTTTCTCAAGTGTCGCACTCAACTTCTCAAAAGCCAACTCCCAAGGTTGTCTTCCACCATTCTGTTGAGGTTGTTGTTGCCAATTTTGTTGAGGTTGTGGTTGCCAGGCTAGACCATCGTCAGCATTACTCCAAGCGAAATCCGGATGGTCTCTACTCATATCACCCCAATACTGATTCTGACTCTGATAGTTGTTCTGGGGCACGCTGTCATAGAAATTATGCCATGGTTCCACATATTCTTGAGAGAAGTAGAACGGACAACTCCAAGTGTCATGGTTCCCATTACAATATTCGCAACCCGGAAGCATTCCTTCGTGTACCTCGCATACAAAACAAGGCAAGACCAAGTGGAATCAAAGAAGTAGAGAGAGATAATGGTGAATAAAAATAAAATAATAGAAAATAAAATAAAAATTAGCTTAACCAAACAATCAAGTTTCCTAAAAATTAGGAAAATTGGTGTGCCAATCCCCGGCAACGGCACCAAAAACTTTTTGTTGATGCCGGCAAGTGTACCGGGTCATCGCAAGTAATAAAAGAAACACGGTAAGTAATTACCGAGGTCGAACTCAGGGATTGGGCTACCAATTCGACTAATCCGCGGGAAATCCGATGCGTTTGGTCAAGTTACAGAAGGTGGTTGAGAGAGAGAGAGATTGGATCGAATTCAAATTAACGATTCTAATAAAATAATTAACTAAAAATCTGAAATCAAAATATCCAAGGTCTCAAATCCACCTACCCAACCATGTATAGTACCCAAGTGATGATGTATTCCTACCTAAGTTCAATTACGATGTCAACTGGGACCCCCAAATTCTCCTAAATCCACTGTCGTGCTCAATAGGACGTATTCGACGATTGGATTAATTACTTACTAGGTCTCATAATCCTAATCTCGAATTTGATTAATTCTTGTTCCCTATAAGGTTGCACTAATCTCCTAAATCCACTGTCGTGCTCATTATTCGATTTGTGATTCCAATCCAAGTTCTAAAACGCGAATCGCCGTTCGGCCTCAAACACGTTTAACTAGTTAATCACGCAAAACATATGATCAACGCAATCAAAACAGAATTGGAAAACATTCAATAGAGAAAGGGAGAAAAACATACATCACAAGAACACTACACCGCCATGGGCGGCTTCATCGATCCCTCGGACGAGGGGATTAGTTCCTCATGCTCATAGACAAACAATCGGACATAATCTCCATATCAAAATAAGAAAGAGAAAAGGGAGACGCAGCTCCAAAGAGAAAAGGATTTGTAACTACTGATCTAAACTAGTGGAAAAAAAAAACTCCTTAAAACTCCTCCCAATTCTGATCTGAAACAGCCTTTAAATAAGGATTCTGTTTCTCGCCTGCTCGCGGGGCGAGCTTACTCTCGCGACGCGAATTTTAGTTTTGGCGTGCATTTAAGTTTGGATTTTCGCGAGGCGAGAGTGTGTTCGCGCGGCGAGTCTTCCAACTTCAATCTGTCACAACCGTGACCTTTATCACGGCTAGGCCGTGAGTGTCTCTGTCTTCCAGTGTCTTCAAACTCTCGCGTGGCGAGATGATTTCACAGGGCGAGATTCAATTCTAGGCTGTGACCTTCATCACGGCTAGGCCGTGATGGTGTCTGACTTCCAGGTCTTCATTATTCGCGAGGCAAGCATATTGTTCGCGGGGAGAGCCAGAGTGATGACTGTTCCTGCTTTATCTGATGTTCAGGCTCGCGAGGCGAGCATCCACTCGCGTGGCGAGCATCTCCAGAAGTGTAATTTCCACTGTTTCTTGACTTTCCTTGACTCCCGGAGCTTCACTTATTGACCTGAAAACACCAAAAGCAACCAAAAGCATAATTCTATCCAAAATAAGCTAAAAACTACACAAAAGACGCAAAACGAGTCAAAGTCCAACTTAGGAACAAAACAAGGCAAATTTGGGCGAAAACGAGAGTGAACTCGACTAATTGGCACATAAACCCTAGTTCATCTAGTCATAAAACTAGATAAGCCAAAGGCTTATCACGAAACAATTAGGGACTAAGTCATATATAGTTATAATTAAATAACTGGTACTTACTTATTGAGATAAGGCGCAAGGTAGAATTGACGATCGTCTCGGGCAAGTGTATCACGTATGGTGGTGACCGGGTCTTTTGATGCTAGGAGAACATCACCCTGAATGAACATGGGGTCAATGAACCCATAAAGGGCGAGGTTACCCTGATCAACTAACATACGGTGCAGATACCTACTATATTGAAAAAACATGTTAATTATCATAGTATTTAAAATTTAATTACTTAACTTATAAATAAAATGTACTTACGTGCACCATAACGATAGGTGTGCAGAACTAGCCATTTCTTTATCGAGTACAATCTCCATAAGTTCCTTCTTTGGGATATATAGTTCGTCACCTGGACTGGCATCATGTTCCAACCTTACCAAAGCTGCGTCATTCTCTATGGTCACAACCTGTATAGCCAGAAGTTTAAAAACATCACCAGGTACCCCTTTGTCGATCCCCTAAACAACAAAGATATATATTAGTAATCACAGATAAGTTATTTCATTCGTAATTAATTAAATGGTCAAATGAATACCTTGGTAGGAGCAGACATCTCTGGTCTTCCCGGATCCGACCTTTTAGGCAGAATATCATTTCCAACATCCTATAACAAATAAAAATAAAGCATTATCTTTAAACAATAATAAATAATTTCAACTATGAATATAGAAAAACACAACTAACTGAATACCTCAGATGCAACAAGAAAGCTGACCAGTCTTCTTGGCCAGGGGATGAAGTTACCGAGGGCCTGACCCACTGTTTGAACCTCCTCAGTGGGCACAGGGACTCGAGCATCAGCATCTCGAATAATCTCAACAACGACCCTCACCTGATCATCCGGTAATAAACGATGGTGTATGATATTACCGAAGTTATTATGTGCCGTCCCCAATGCCACTAAGTGGCGAACATGATGATCATCAACATACAACTCACACCTATTAGGATCGTCATCATCATCATCATCACCATCATCATCATTTTCAGGCTGATAAGGAGGATCACATGAGCCCTTAGTGCTCACATGGACAGAGGGTTGGACACCGGCTGTCATCTGCTGTGACATAGAAGTCAATATTGCCAGCTGCTGGGTAAACTGCTCGGCCATCTCCTGTCTAAGCTCAGTTGCAGTCTCCTGTTTTAGCCGTGCTCTATCTGCATCAACATCCCTGTGGCATTGGTGTGAAGATGAACCATGGTATTGGCGAATGCTGACGCCCCATCCAACACCAATGACACGGCCCGGGTGGTTTGGTTTACCGATGGCAGCAGCTAAGATATCATCGCGTCCTCTAGGAACAAAGGTTCCTTGGGTTACCTGCTTGTCCAAGGCATCCTATAACATAAAATATCATGTCACATTACAATTCGGTAACAATCTTAAAATTACAATTACAATTCAAACTATACTTACAATCTTCTCAGCTACTTGGCGGGCCTCCTCAGATGTATATTATCCCGTTTTTCTTTGTCGGGCCCTCTTCCATTTACGATGGCGTGGGGGTGGAGGTGGAACAACAAATTGTGGACGATTTTCAGCGTCAGGATCCGCCTGAGATGCTGCTTCCTGAAGTGCTTTCTTTTCCTCTTCCACCATTATCTGACCAAGTTTTTTATATCCCCCACGAGACATGACATGGGGGTAGACATTCTTGCTTTGGTTTTCCTGCCCCTTTTTCCTCTTCTCCTATTATAAATAGAAGAGAATTAAATTACTTAAGTAAATAAAATTAATGAAATTACATAAATTTAGAGACAAATCAAATAAGTTAACCTGAAAGCTGGGATCATGTCGGCTCTGAACAAAGCGATCCCACGTCGCCTGGTCAAGAAACAGGTACACCTCAAGTGGGTTCTTTTCACATGTTGGTTTGAATATATAGTATCTGCCCAGGTCGACCTTAAAAGCCCTCCAACACTCACCAGCATACTTTATCAAACGCTTCTTCATATCCGTCGTATCCGGTATGTCAAAGGTGAGCTACATTAAGACCAAAAGAATCAACGAATTACTATATGATATTAATGATATTAAAATAAAGTATATGCAGACAAACACAGGATGTAAAAGAGTAGATACCAGAATACTCTCCCATATCTGATCCTTCACGTCCGCCGGTAGATCTTTCCAATTATCAATAAGTATACTAGGCCGGCTTCTAGCAAGGGTCGCCACAAAACTGTTAAACTGCTCTGCCATTGGCCCAATAGGATTGAGGTTATTATCAAAGTCTATTCTTATCCTTTGATTTGAACCACGGTTGGCAGTCAAATTCCTCATTCGTGTGGCACGTCTACCCTTTCTACCTGTAGACGGGGTCTCTGACCCGCTGCATGAATGAGGGATATCCTCAGGATCAGCCATGTATACATGTTTAAACAAAAAAAACTTGTTAGTATGTCAGGATAAATATCAAACATAACTTATAAATATCGATCAACGTATATAAACATAACTTACAAATATCAATGTAATTAAACATATAATATGGCTTTAAACATAACTCAAACTAAACTTATATTGTGGTCAATTAGTAAAGTTCTCCCATAACCCTTCTTGGTGATCATTACGAGTAGCATGTACTCATCCACTTCATTTTCCTCATTGAAATTAGGCACCCATGTTGAGAAAGAATGAGTATCAGAAATATCAAGAGTTGAATCTTGATTTCCTTCAATACCATTATACATGTTTTTTCCCTGGAGAACCACTGACCACCTTTTGTTAGAAGGATCACGGATATAAAACACTTGTTTTGCTTGGGATGCCATGATGAAAGGCTCTTCTTTATTACCTACCTTATTAAGGTCCACCAATTTGAATCCTAACTCATCGGTCTGCACACCATTGTTACTGTCGACCCACTGACATTTAAAAACAGGTACTCTAAACTTCGTGTAATCAACCTCCCATATCTCTTCAATGATTCCAAAGTATGAAACGGATGCCATAACAGGGTTTTTATCTTTCAAACTAGAGAAATGCATGGACTCAGCGACGACCATAACCCCACTATTTTGCATAGTACTTTTGTCATCCTGGGACTTTGTATAGAAGGAAAACTTATTAATATCATACCCACTCCAGCATATGACATCAAAGTTAGGCCCCTGTGCTAGCCATTTTAATGTATCAGAAGCAATACCATCCTTTGCAATTTTTTCTTTAAACCAGTTCAAGAAAGTTTTGTTATGCTTGTTCAAACACCATTTTTCATTCATTCTAGGGTAAGTTTCATTGATGATGCTTTTGTTCTCACATATGTATGGTTCAACCTCATCAGTGTTATTCAATATATACAAATGTGCTTGAAGCACTTCCTCCCGATCCATGCTCTTAACAGTGATACCTCGTGTACCCTTACCATCATATCTTCCTTCGTGAAAAGACTTCGGAAGCCCTATAGGTTCCACTTCTGACATGTAGTCTGTACAAAACTCAATAGCTTCTTCTGCAACATACCTTTCAACAATGGATGCTTTGGGACGGTGTGGATTCTTCATATATCCTTTCAAGATCTTCATGTATCGCTCAACCGGGTACATCCCCTTTAAATAAACGGGGCCTCACAATCTAATCTCCCTCACTAGATGAACAATCAAATGAACCATGATGTCGAAAAATGAAGGTGGAAAATACATCTCCAACTGGCACAAGATAATAGCTGCCTCATTTTCCAAGTCGTCCACCTTTTTTGTGTCAATGACCTTGCTACATATAGCATTGAAGAATAAGCATAACCTAGTAATGGCATGTCTGACTTTTTTAGGCAAGATGTCACGAATGGCCACTGGTAGTAGTTGTTGCATCAAGACATGATAATCATGAGACTTTAAGCCAAGAAATTTGAGATCTTTCATTGAGACAAGTCTTTTGATATTTGAAAAGTAACCCTGTGGCACTTTGACTCCCCGTAGACATTCACATAAACTTCTTTTCTCTTTTTTTGATAAAGTATGGTATGCTGGGGGCAAATAAGTCTTCTTATCCCCCACTTTATGTGGAGCTAACTGCTCTCGTATACCCATCGCAACTAGATCCAGACGAGCATTCACACCATCCTTTGTCTTGTCTTGAATGTTGAGAAGCGTTCCGATTAAACTGTCACACACATTTTTCTCCACATGCATCACATCAATACAATGTCTTACATCAAGCTTGCACCAGTATGGAAGATCAAAGAAAATCGACCTCTTCCTCCATATTTTCTTCTCGGTAGCATTCTTCTGGGTCTTCCCATAGATAACATTAGTGTTGTTCACCCTTTCATAAACTTGCTCTCCGGTCAAGGTCACCGGAGCAATTTCATTCTCCGGAAGTCCATTGAAAGGTTTTGTCAATCTACGATAAGGATGATTACGTCGGAGAAATCTTCGATTCCCAAGGTAAACTGTCTTCCTTCCATGTTGCAGTTGATGGTAACATGTGCCTTCTTCACATATTGGACATACTTTATGCCCCTTAACACTATACCCACACAGGTTCCCGTATGCTGGAAAGTCATTGATGATGCAAAATAACATGGCACGCAATCTGAATGTCTCACGACAATACCCGTCGATCACATCAACGCCTTCATCCCACAACATTCTCAAGTCTTCAATCAAGGGACTCAGATAAACATCAATATCATTTCCTGGTTGTTTAGGACCCGAATTCATCATACTTAACATAATGTATTTGCTCTTCATGCACAACCAAGGAGACAGGTTGTAAATTACCAGGAGAATAGGCCATTAACTATGAATATTACTTAAGTTTCCATATGGATTCATTCCATCGGTAGCAAGTCCAAGCCTGAGGTTTCTAGGCTCATTGCCGAAATCTGGAAACAAACTATCAATTCTCTTCCATTGCAAAGAATCGGCCGGATGGCGAAGCTGTCCATCACACTTCCTCTCATCTGCATGCCATCTAATGTTCTTTGCGTCATTTACATTAGCAAACAATCATTTGAACCACAGAATCACGGGAAGATACCATAACACCTTTGAAGGAGGACCTTTGGTGACCACATCACAACTAGAATCACCATCCTTCACTCTGTAGCGTGATACCCCACACCTGGTGCACTCGTGCATCTCTTCAAACTCTTTCCTGTACAATATACAATCATTGGGCAAGCGTGTATTTTCTTATACTCCATACCCATCGGACATAATATCTTCTTCGCCTCATAGTTTCGAGATGGCAATGTGTTACCTTCTGGAAGCATGTCTTTCAACAACTCAAGCAATTCGGCAAAGCTTTTATCGCTACACCCATTTCTCGCCTTCACATTGAACAATCTTAACACCTCTGATAACCGTGTGAAATTAGTGCACCCCGGATACAAAGCCACTTCCGCATCACTGCACAAAGTATCATACACATGTGCACGCCGAAAAGACTCTTGTCCAACATCACGGATCATGTCCTCTAATATCCATCTTCCATTTCCACGTCATCAACTTCCTCTCTATCTGACACCCTCAGCCTGTCTAACGATTCACCATGACATATCCATGTTGTATAACTCTTGTAAATCCCCTCACAAATAAGATGATCACGTATCTCCTCAGCTTCTAGTCGTCTCTCATTCAAACAGTTAACATAAGGACAATAAAACCTTCCGTTACCACTATCAGGAGCATTTGTTTTTGCAAACTGTAGAAAATCTTCCACTCCATTCTCATACCCATCACTTCTCCATCTAACATTCATCCAACCGCGATCCATGACTAAACCAATAACTTCGTACTTAGTCCAATATATTCATCAACCACTTCTTATGACAGGGTATGGCCCTATCCCATTCGAGAAGAAAATTTTTCAACATTCGGTTAACAGTTAGTCCTTAACTCTCATGCTCATACTCGACGAAATTTGGGCAGCATTTCCCTTCGGTCTCCGACGTACACGACTTGAATGCGATGACATCCACCACGATAAAGTATGCACCCGGAGAACGAAAGGAAATGTATCAATCCGAACTTTCATCAAGTATATAACATTAGAATCAATGAATAACTATTTTAACTGAATGAAGAAAAAGTTTTTTTCCCAAACTGTCCAACTTTGGACAATTCAAGATCCAATACAATGAGCGGTACATTAAGCACGTACACGTGTGCTCGTTAGTATTGCATCTCAAACAGGAAACTAAGGCTTTACTGATTAATTAACATTAAGAAAAATAATAAACGCTCCAATCCCCATGTACAATGCAAACAAAAAGCAAACGAGAAAAATGGAGAGGAGAAAGCTTACCGGGTGTGGGAAGAACACTCAGCCGGAAACCGTAATGAATAATTAATATTCTGCTCGAAACTTGTACCGTAATAGTTTCAATAATAGCAAGTGCACCTATACAAAAAGAGAAGCACTTTGTGATTATTTTCATAACAAGACCAGAATAACAAGTTCACAACAACAATTATGTAGCTTGATCAGTATAGGAGCATAAATACAGAAGAACTTTGACGGACATAAATCACACACATTCATATAAGAAATAGCTAAGCTTACATTAGAAAATCCAAGTTGATGAACACATATAAGGCTGTATACACATATAAATGGTTTAGCAGGTAGAATGATAAATGAAATCTGGAGCTCAAAATTTGATAGGGAAGATGATCAAAATGAAGTATGGAATGGTTGGGTTAGGTGTGACAGTATTGCTCTCACTCTCACACATCATTAACATGCTACCAACCCCTCTTCTAAACAACCAGTCACCACGTGAGAAATTGTATGGTAGCATGCCTGATTTTGATCACCTTAGAGTGTTTGGTTGCCTCTCTTATGCTAACTTGCCTGCAGGTTCTATCACCAAGCTAGATGCTAGAGCCCGCAAGTGTGTTTTCCTTGGCTACAAAGCAGGAACCAAAGGCTTTGTCTATCTCAATCTCTCCATTAGAGAACTGTTTGTTTCCAGAAATGTCATATTCCAGAAATGTCATATTTCATGAACTGACTTTTCCATTTCAGCTCAAACATAATGCTAATCAAGCTTCTAATCCATCCACTAAACCACTACCTGCTTCCACTATTAATCCTGCCACATTCTATGATGCCTTTCCTCATAACACACCACCTCCACACAATACTGAACATATCACTCCACCAACATCCCATGCACTCTCTGATCACCACACCCCCTCAACTCCTTCTAACTCTCCTATTGCTACAGAGATTGGTTCTATTTCTCCACCTGAACCACAACCAGTGAGAAAGTCTACTAGAGACAGAAGGTCACCCTCATACTTACAGCATTACCACTATTTTGTCAAACCAATATTCCTTAAAGCAGAAAAAAGAAATAAAGAAAAAAGATAAGAAAAGAAAAGAAAGAGCCCCTCCACCGTACAACTCCTTCGCACTAACCTACTCCAGCCACATTCATCCGAGGCTGCTACGCCCATCACCACTACAGCTCCTCCGTCGCGCCACTCAAATCTGCCCACAACAGCCACCGATTCGGATTAGAAGCTCCTCCGCTATTTATGCTAAATGTATTTAAGGGTTGAGAGATAGAAAGAGAGAGTGAGAGAGAGAGAGAGAGAGAGAGAGAGAGAGAGAGAGAGAGAGAGAGCGAGTGTGTGACCTGTTATCGTGGTAATGGGGCGAGGTCGTAGGGCGGTGTCTTCCTCCCTTGCTTACTGGGTGGAGGTGAGGAATGGGGTTTTCTGGGAGGGAGAGTGAGCACAGACATGCAAGAGGGGTTTTTGGGTCAAAGGTCTCTTAGCAGCACGAAAATGAAAAGGAGGACGAGGGAATTAAAAATGACAGATGAACAATACACATCGGTTAACATCAAAACCGATGTTATAATGTTTTCCACATCGGTTATTACTAAAACCGATGTTAAAAGTTATATTATTCATTTCCTTAATTCTTTTATTCGTTTTTCCACATCGGTTTTTCAAAAATTGATGTTAAAACATAAACATTTCCACATCAGTTATAAAAAAACCGATGTGTTAAATTATGCATTTTTTAATTTTTAATTTTTGGTTCAATTTTCAACATCGGGTTTTTAAAAACCGATGTTAAAACCTTTATAACATCGGTTTAATTTAGAACTGATGTTAAAAGTTTTCAATTTAATTCCAAAAATGCTACTGCCTCCTTTTTCACATCGGTTTTCTATAAACCGATGTTAAAACCCCGATGTTAAAAGTATATTTTGCACTAGTGTATAACAATATCTATCCTTAGATAACTGTTCATATATGATGTTTGATTTAACATCCTATATTATATCATAATTTCCTAATTACCTAATTAGGAGTATAACTATCGATTTAATATAATTTAATTTCGGACTAAGATCTGGTTGGTTTCCTTCATGTAGCTAAAAGTAGGTAGGTAAAGGAGATCTTCAATCCAAAAGGATAGAAAATGAACTTACTTAACCAATTGAGGAGAAATATTAGCTTTTCTTCTGTTAGTATTTTTGAGCAAGCCCATTAGTAGAGAGTTCGTGGGATTGGGCTATATACAAGTGAAATGGGAGCCGGCCGAAAGGTCTAGACATTTTTAGACACAGCCACCCAACTTATATACCATTTTATTCTCTTCATTCCAACTGATGTAAGAAAGTCCAACTGGATTACTCTATTTGCCTAATTGTAGAGGCCATTTGTCTGGGCTTATGCTCCTATGTGCTTGAGTCTCATAGGCCCAATTCGTTTTCTATTTTTAGTTTCTAAATTTGTTTTATTTTGTTGGATCAGTATGCTATTAAGCTTCGGCCTATGATATACTAGTTAGTATTTCTGAGCATACCCATTAGTAGAGAATGCTTTAATACGGTAATACCAGTTCTTCTCTTCATTCCAACCGATATAGGAAAGTCCAACTGGATTAATCTATCTGCCCGGTTGTGACTTGCATACCTTAATATTAGAGAGCCTCAGAGGCCACTTTGTCTGGGCTTGTACTCCTTTTGTCCTTTGTGCTTGAGTCTCGGAGGACCTGTTCATTTTTCTATTTTTCTATTTTCGGTTTTAGTTTTTTTTTTTGGGATCAGTACTTTGTTAAAATTTGGGGTCTTATATACTAGTTAGTATTTAAGAGTAGGCCCAATAGTAGATAAGGCTACAATATCAACCGACTTGAATATCTTATTATTATCCTTAGGTTTATTTTTTTCTTTTTTTCAGTTAGTATTTTTGTGCAAGCTCATTAGTACACATTAGTAGAGAATGCTCTAATACCATTAGTACCTTATTATTAGCTGATGGGCTTCGGTAAGTGTACCAGATCAAAGCAAGTAATAAAAACACGACAATCAATTTACTGAGATCGAACACAGGGATTAGAGATGACCAATTATATCAATATTCAAAGAAAGCAATTAAGATTTGACCAAGTTAATGAAGAGAGAGTGTAGTTGAAATCAAATGAGATATCAAAATCAATTATCAAGTTAAATCAAAACACAGATCAAAAACAGTTATCAAGGTTGAGATTATGATTAGGAAGATCTAAGGTCACGATTTCACCAACCCAATCAAGCATAGATCCAAGTGATTATTTTCTATCCATAAGTTCAATTTCATGCCAACCAGGAACCCTAAATTATTATAATGTCTCGTTCAAGCACAAAAGAAAACACCTAAACATGCCAATCAACGATATCTCCATGATGAAAAAAATGCAAGATTCATTAAGTTCTTGGTTCCCTAAAGCAATTGCACAAATCTCCTATTATATCTATATCAATATTCGATTTGTGTTCTTAATTCAATTCCTAAAGCATGAATCTTCGGTCGGACTCATCACGCTTGACTAGTTAATCACGAGCTCTTTTGATTAACACAAACAACACAAAATTAAGAAGCAAGAATTAAGAGTAGGGAGTAGAAAACATCACAATTACTATGCCGTCATGAGCGGCTACATCGATTCCTTAGAAAAGAGGATTAGTTCCTCATAGAGTACATCATCATCAACAATCCAAAGGATAGCATCCAGAAAACTCAGAAAACTAAGAAAAATAATAAACGAGATGCAACTATAAGAAAACTAGGATTGACTCCTTTAATTCGTACTGAAACAAGCTTATATAGGGGTTCTGATCTGCGCACGCCCTCAAGGCGAGTCGCTGCTCGCAGGGTGTGAACTTGAATTTGCCTCCACTGGAATTTGAATTCATGCTGGGCGAATCCTGTCTCAAGGGGCGAGATAGGGACTCTTCATATTTCTCTCCTTTGCTTTGCGAGGTCAATCCTGGTTCGTGAGGCGCCCCAGAAGGTGTTCACTTTTCTTGTATCTGGCTCACGGGGCGAGTCCTTGCTCACGGGGCGCTCCAGAGCCTCTTCATAATCTCCTTAGTTCAGTTTTCGGCTCGCGACGCGAGCACTGTCTCGTGGAGGGAGATTGCCTTTTTCTTCACTTTTCTTGTTTTGTTCAATTTTCCTAGTTCTTTCAAGCTTCACTTTTAACCTGAAAACTTAAAATAGTAGCAAGTGCTTTATTTGACTCAAAAACAACCAAATATCCTAAAAACTACCAAAAAGACTCAAATCATTACTCGAGAACAAATAAAGGCAAATTTAAGTGAAAACGAGATTAAACTCGTACAATTAGTATCAAAATCATGACCTTTCTGACTATAAAACTATATAATCCAATGGATTATCATTAGCCGTAGGCTTTTTTTCTGGACTTATACTCAAGAGAACCTTAGAGGTCGTTTGTCTGGGCTTGTGCTCCTTTATGCATGATTCACAAAGGCCCAGATCATTTTTTTAATTTTAGTTCTAGTTTTTTTGGTTGGATTAGTACATACGCTGTTAAGTTTCAAACTCTAATACCAGTTAGTATTTCTTAGCAAACCCATTAGTAGAGAAAACATGAGAATGGGTTATGATAGGTTTTTTTTATCAACAATAAAGTGTATATTGATTGATACTACTAGGGGTACTCTAACCTGTATACAAAGAGAACAGAGATACATGTGTGATTTTGATACCGCTCCTAAAAAACAAACCATAATCAAGGTTGATCACCAAAAAATATCCAGCATAGGAACCAATACCCACTATGAACCGTACATATACCACCAACTAAGCCCATTTAATATCATTTACTCCCTCCTAATTCAATTATAAACAAAATTAACAAATTTCACACTTATTAAAAAAGTTAGTTAATTTAGTTTAATTGTCTTGATTTTTGTAAGAAAAGACAGTTCTGATTACTAAACTACCCTTTAATTGTCTCGAGAGTCGGCAATGCTCTTGGAAAAGTAAAAGGAGACTTGGTTGGATTGGTTAATTTTCTTGATTTTTGGAATACTGACATTAAATAGAGTTGAGTTAGTTAGAGTTTGCTTATATTTGAGTTCATAAAATATATATACTTTTTTGCTTATAATTGAGTATAGAGAGAGTACAAGTTTAACTAGGGGTGTAATCGGGTCGGGTTGGATCGGATTTGAGGGGTTTCATCATCCGAACCGATCGAATTTGATCAGTTCGGATCGGTTCGGATTTGGTGAATTTTCGGCTACGGATCCGAACCGAACCGAACCGGTCACAATCGGGTTGGTTCGGATCATCGGGTTACCCTTTTTTTTTTTTAATTTAAACTTAAATATTAATAAAAAATTAGAAAAATAAAATAAAATATACATATTTAATTATTAATTATATTAAATTTATATATAATAATATATTAATATTATATAAAATAATTTAAAAATAAATATTTTAAAGGGTTCGGATCGGATCGGATCAGAATTCTCGGATCCGAGACCCGAACCGATCTGGTTCGGATCGGCGTTTTGGAATCCGATCCGATGATCCGAACCAATCCACCAAAACCGGTTCGGATCGGTTCGGATCCGCCGGGTTCGCGGATCGGATCGGATCCGCTTACACCCCTAAGTTTAACCTAGTAAAAAAGTGGACCACATAGCTATTTTGCAACCTGCCAACACCAATCCAATTTCTTAAAGACCCAAAACCTTTTCAGAGCACGGCTGGAACACAATGTCAAAAAAGGGTTCCTCAACCATTCTGATTGAAATAATATTTTGGTTGATCTTAATCTGTACCATTGAGTTCAACAAAAGTGCTTGATTTGAGCTTAGTTTACTCGTCCAATGCTATCAGAGTCCCCATCCTCAACACCAATTTCTTGGAAAATATTTCAGACCAAGCATGAGCTATAAGTTGATTAGGCATCGTTATAGGGCATATTCTAACATCCTCACTAAAATATTTGGAGGACCAATCCTCCAATCTTTTGACCGGTAATAACAGGTCATTTTAATTGTTTGCATGTAAAAATAATAATGTTATTAATTCCTAAAATTGTAATTAACTAAACATAATTACATCACTCATTAATAAAGTATCACCCCAGAAAAAAACACCATGATACCACCAATGACACCACCGCAGTAGTCGTTGCTGCATTTTTCTACTTCCTAAAATATATCCAACACCCCCATCTATCCACATCTACTCGATGGATCTTTTAGCATAAACAACAACACTTGTGAATCAAAAAAAGAATGATATGTGTGGCTTCATCCCAATAGCATCTCCTCACCGAAATAGCTAAGAATGAACTGGAAAAAAAATGAACTATGAAAATTGAACATCAGCATCCATCAAAATGATAGAGTGGCGTTCTTTTGCATATATACTCTGTAAATTGAACACTCCAACATCCATCAAAATCACCCAATTAAAAAAAATATGAAACTTTTTAAGGAGAAAGACGGTGAGGAGCTTTTGGTAATAAAATTTGGATGTCTCAGTCAAGGAGGAAGTTGTCAACGGTGTCGGCCAGGACATCGCCGCTGACAGCGTCAGATACTCGCTGGATGGGTGAGATTTTCAATTTATGGACGTCCCAAAAGCGCCATTTCCACCGCCCGCAGAAGAAGAAAACAAAGCGACGGAACTAGAAACGCACCGCGGATGGGTGCTGATCGAAAGTCTTAGTCCTACTGAAAGCGCTGTTTCATTGTTCTTCCTCTTCCTCCTCTCACCGACCCAAGCGTCGTTTCTCTGTGCTTCATCTTCCTTGCTCAGAGAAGAAGCCGCTAGAGAATGGGGTGAAGTTGAAGAGGATTTTGCAGAGAGGGAGGTGAAGTGAGATCCACCACTCATATCCAAAAAAAAATTTACTCAGATCCACTCTGCTATAGATGAGGGCGGCTTGGGTGAGAAGAGGACAGAGGAGAGAGAAATAGTAGAGAGAGAAGTTGCCTTTCACACAGAAGAAACCGAGTCATGGAACAGGAAGGGAAGAAAGGTTCTGGGTCACGGAATCGGGTTTTTGGTTTTTTCTTTTTCATAAAAAAAGTATTTCATATTACTTTTGTTAAAATTGGGACTTTAAGTAAATACAAAAAATACGGTATATTTTTTTTTTGTAAATACATAACTTGTTTTGACCAATTGAAAAGTCAAAATGCCATGTGTCAAATTGATTGGTCCAACTATTGCCACTTGGGTGGTGCATCATTGCAGGGTGATGCATTATAGCCTTCACCAAGTTTTTTATAATAAGCTAAAAAGAACTTATAACAAAGCTATTTTTATATTATATATATCATAACTAATAGGGTGAATGTCTCTTCAAAATTTATAGAGCATTGAGTGAAATCCTTAGCACTAATCTGACCTTGTAGCAGGCGATGCATGATATGGGTTTCTCTTAATGCAAAAGACTCGTTTGTAACAAATAATGTTGTGATTGGGGGTGGAGGAACCAAATTCTAGGTTCCATTGTAAACGAGAAGATTGAATTTCCCAAAAAGTTCCTCATGCCATTGCCAGTTAGGTTTTTTTACCACCTCAGTCACATAAAAGATTCAAGCTTGTTAATTATTTGCTTTTGGACTGCATTAAGTCTTTTTTTTCTATTTATTATTATTGTTTCAGTTTTTGTTTTAGTCAATTAGTGGTTCCTAAACTTTAGGATCAAGTCTAGTCAGTTACCCCACGTTCCTAATGTGGTGGTGGTTTGTTTTACTTTTGTAAACACTATAAGTGTTTTGGCTGTTATGAATGAAGTAATTGTATTCCCATTTTCTCAATCTCTCTGCTATAATAAAACCAACAATTGGTATCACAGCTTTCTTCTTACGGGGCCTGTGAAAATGGAAGGCGAAGCAAGTTTCTCACAAATTGCTCCGCCCACCTTTGATGGAGACAACTATGACCTTTGGGCAGTTAAAATGGAGTCTTATTTGGAGGCGTTGGACCTTTGGGAAGCCGTGGAAGAGGATTATGAAATTCCTCCGCTGCAGAACAATCCTACCATGGCTCAAATAAAATTGCACAAGGAGAAAAAAACCAAGAAGGCAAAGGCAAGATCATGTCTCTTTACTGGTATTTCATCAATAATCTTCACCAGAATCATGACTCTCAAAACACCAAAAGCAATTTGGGACTACTTAAAGGAAGAATACGCAGGGGATGAGAGGATTCGAGGCATGCAAGTGCTCAACTTGATGAGGGAATTCGAGATGCAGAGAATGAAAGATTCTGAGACAGTCAAAGAATACTCTGACAGGTTGCTTTCCATTGCGAACAAGGTTAGATTACTCGGCATTGAATTCACTGATTCCAGAATTATGGAAAAAATTCTGGTTACAGTGCCAGAGAGATACGAAGCATCAATAACTACTTTGGGGAATACGAAGGATCTGTCCAAAATCACCTTAGCAGGAGTGTTACATGCCTTGCAGGCCCAAGAGCAGCGAAGGCTTATGAGACAAGATCACGTGGTTGAAGGTGCTTTACTAGCCAAGCATCATGAAGTTGGAAGTAGTCAAAGCAGCCAAAGCAAAGACAAAGGTAAAAAGAAAAATTACCCACCTTGTGAGCATTGTGGCAAAATGGGTCACCCACCGTTCAGATGTTGGAGAAGACCAGACGCAAAGTGCAACAAGTGCAATCAACTTGGACATGAAGCTGTAATTTGCAAAGGCAAATTTCAACAACATGAAGCCAATGCCAAGGTTGTAGAGCAAGATGAAGAAGATCAAATTTTTGTGGCAACATGCTTCTCGGCAAGGAGTAGTTCTGAATGCTGGCTGATTGATAGTGGTTGTACAAGCCACATGACATATGATAAAACTCTCTTCAAGGATTTGAAGCCTGTAAAATTCTCAAAAGTCAAAATTGGGAATGGTGACTATATTTCTGCAAAAGGAAAAGGAACCATTGTAATTTCAACTAGCTCAGGTATGAAAACAATCTCAGATGTTCTGTATGTGCCTGACATTGACCAAAATCTGCTTAGTGTGGGTCAATTGTTAGAAAAGGGATTTAAAGTTCTTTTCGAAAATCAACATTGTTTTATCTTTGACACTACCGGTCGGGAGATTTTAAGGGTTAAAATGAGAGGAAAAAGCTTCTCATTTGATCCAATTGTGGAGGAGCAGACAGCTTACATCACTCAAGTCAGTCCCACTGAACTCTGGCATTAGCGACTTGGTCACTGTCATATTCAAAGGATGCTGAACATGAAGAGGAAAGATATGATTGAAGGTCTACCAGTACTTTCTGATCATTTGCCAAATTGTAATGCCTGTCAATTTGGTAAACAAAACAGAGTGTCATTTCCCAAAACAGTTTGGAGAGCCTCTCAAAAGCTGCAACTCATTCACACTGATGTGGCAGGACCTCAAAGAACTCCATCGTTACAAGGTAGTCTATACTTTATTCTTTTCATAGATGATTTTACAAGAATGTGCTGGATTTTTTTCTTGAAATTCAAGCATGAAGTGGCTGGAGTCTTTGTAAAGTTCAAGAATATGGTGGAAACTCAAAGTGGTTGCAAGATACAATTTCTAAGATCAGATAATGGGAAGGAGTACACCTCAACACAATTTAATCTATTTTGTGAAGTAGCTGGTATTGTACATCAACTCACAACCCCATACACTCCAGAGCAAAATGGAGTTAGTGAAAGGAGAAATAGATCAGTAATGGAGATGGCCAAATGCATGCTGCATGAGAAGGAATTGCCTAAAGAATTTTGGGCCGAAGCGGTCAACACAGCCGTTTTTCTTCAAAATCGACTTTCATCCAAGGCTTTGAAAGACAAAACTCCTTTTGAGGCTTGGTATGGATATAAGCCTTCAGTAACCTTTCTTAAAGTGTTTGGTTGTATTTGTTTTGCACATGTTCCACAGGTTAAGCGCGACAAGCTTGACAAGAAAGCAATTCCGGGTATTTTTGTGGGTTATAGTTCTGTTTCAAAAGCCTACAAAGTGTATCATCCTCAAACTGGAAAGTTGACTGTTTCTAGGGATGTGCATTTCAATGAAGATCAACAATGGGATTGGAAGAACCCACAAAAAACAATTGGACCTTTTAACAATATTGAAGATGATTATGGCGGAAACCAAACAACAGAGTTGGGTCAAAATGAATTAGAAGATGACCCTCCTATTAGAGGCACAAGGCTGCTGTCAGACATTTATCAAAGATGCAATGTAGCAGTATGCGAACCTAGTTGCTGTGAGGAAGCACTCAAGGATCCAAAATGGAAAAAGGCAATGGAAGATGAGATTTCAATGATTCAAAAAAACAACACTTGGGAGCTGGTTGACAAGCCTCAAGATAGAAAAGTTATAGGAGTTAAATGGGTTTTCAGAACAAAGCTTAATGCGGATTGCTCTATCAATAAATACAAGGCCAGACTTGTAGTAAAAGGGTATGCACAAATTTTTGGTGTTGATTATTCTGACACGTTTGCACCAGTGTCCAGATTAGATACAATTAGATTGGTGTTAGCGATTCTTTGCTCAACAAGGCTGGAAAGTATTCCAGTTAGATGTCAAATCAGCTTTTTTAAATGGAGTTTTACAAGAAGAGATATATGTGGAGCAGCCAGAGGGATTTGTTATGCATGGTGAAGAAGATAAAGTCTATCTACTCAAAAAAGCCCTTTATGGATTAAAACAAGCACCAAGAGCTTGGTACAGTAGGATAAATGAACACCTATTGAGCATATGCTTTGTAAAAAGCTTATCTGAGGCCACTCTTTATGTAAAACATAAGGGAAAAAATTTTCTCATAGTTTCCCTCTATGTTGATGATCTTTTAATGACTGGAGATGATACAAGGTTGGTTGAAGAATTCAAACAAGAAATGATGCAAGTTTTTGAAATGACAGATCTTGGTCTTATGTCTTATTTTCTTGGAATTGAGATCAAACAAAATGAGGATGATGTGTTCATATGTCAAAAAAAAATATGCTAAGGAAATCTTAAAAAAATTTCAGATGGAGGAGTGCAAAGCGGTTAGCACACCAATGAACCAAAAGGAGAAGCTGAGCAAGGAAGATGGTGTTGATAAAGTTGATGAAGGCTATTACAGGAGCTTGATTGGATGTTTAATGTATCTCACTGCAACAAGGCCGGACATTCTGTTTGCTGTAAGTCTTCTCTCTCGATTTATGCATTGTGCTAGTGAAATGCATTTAAAGGCAACAAGAAGGGTATTGAGATATATTAAAGGTACTGTTGATTATGGTGTCAAGTTTGAGAGCTGTCAAAATTTCAAGTTATGTGGATTCTCTGATAGTGACTGGGCTGGATCCATTGATGACATGAAGTGCACTTCAGGATATTGTTTCAGTCTAGGCTCAGGAGTTTTTTCATGGTGCACAAAGAAGCAGGAGACAGTAGCACAATCCACTGTAGAATCTGAATTCATAGCAGCAACAGCAGCTGTAAATCAAGTTTTGTGGCTGAAAAAGATCTTATGTGATTTACATCTCCAACAGAATTATAAGACAGAAGTGTTTATCGACAACCAGGCAGCAATTGCAATTTCAAAGGATCCAGTGTGTCATGGCAAGACTAAACATTTTAACATCAAGCTCTACTTCTTAAGAGAGATGCAGCAAAATGGAGAAGTGACTTTGGTTTATTGCAGGTCAGAAGATCAATTGGCAGATTTGTTTACAAAGCCACTTCCTGTCAGCAAGTTTGAGCTATTGAGGCAGAAGATTGGAGTTTGCAGATCCTAAAGCAAGGAGGAGTGTTAATTATTTGCTTTAGGACTGTATTAAGTCTTTTTTTTCTATTTATTATTATTGTTTCAGTTTTTGTTTTAGTCAATTAGTGGTTCCTAAACTTTAGGATCAAGTCTAGTCAGTTACCCCACGTTCCTAATGTGGTGGTGGTTTGTTTTACTTTTGTAAACACTATAAGTGTTTTGGCTGTCATGAATGAAGTAATTGTATTCCCATTTTCTCAATCTCTCTGCTATAATAAAACCAACAAAGCTTCTCTTGGAGTGGGTATTTCGTGACCAACACCAAAACGTTGAAACTAAATTACGTATTGTGGATCTCATTTTAAAAACCTGGAAAAGAGAAGCTATATTATGTAACTTCAAACTGAACACACGTTCACATTGTGGAGAAGCGTATCGAAACACGCTAATTATTAATGCTTAAGGAAAAGTTGAATTAGCATTACAAACTCCAGCAAAGACAATAAGCTAAATATTGTTTCCCTTTTTTCTCATTGAAATTAAAATTGTTTTATATTTAACTAATGAAAAGTTTAATTTTTGGAAAAGAATGAAAAGTTGAATTAATTAACAACACAAACTACTGCAATCATAATGCATGCATACAAAAAAGTTCTAAAAGAAATATTACGAATGAATGAAAACTCAAGTTTTTTACACTTTCCATATACTTCTTAGTAGAACTTAGTCCTTCATTATAAGCATCCCTTAATTTAGAACTGAGAAAAAAGTTAAGGGGTGCTTATTATGAAGGAGAAGGACTATATCAATTCTACTAAGAAGTTCATTGGTAATATTTCTTTTAGAACTTTTTTTGTATGCATGTAGTCTTTAGTTTATGTTGTGATTGGAGCAGTTTGTGTTGTTAATCCAACTTTTCATTAGTAAAACAAACCCATTTTAATGAGAAAAAGTGAAACAATTAAGGGAAACCATTATATTTCTATTCAAATTAATCTGATTCTGATTCTGATAATGGTTCTGATTCTGATTCTTATTCTGGTTCTGGTTCTGGTTCAAAGTCCCTACCCCTATAATTAAGCAAATTATTATAACAATCCCTGAGGAATTCCTCAACAATCATCTTTCTTGTTCTTTCTTGTTCATCAGTATCACCACTAGAATTTGACATGACTGTCCCTCCAATTGCAGGTTCCTCTATAATCATATGCTTGTCCTGTATGACCTATACAAGACAGTAAAGAAAAAGTTTGTCATGGATTTAATTCATTATCACTAAAATATATTTTTGGGTTAAATATGTTTTTATCCTTATAAAATTGGTAAAATTTGATTTTGGGATCCTATAAAAAAATTATTCGTTTTTACCAAATTTATAGAGATCCGAAACATATTTAACCCCTAAATTATTTTTAAGCATAAAGCTATATTATTGTATTTCACACAAGATGCCAACCATATACATAATACATGAATCACTCACCAAATCTTCTTCGGGTATCTGCATATTTTCTTTTTTATTGTAGTCAGGGTAAATCTCATAGAGGAGAAACTTCACGACTTCAGTGATAGATTGGAACGTTTTGCTTGATTTTGAGTGATGATATAGCTGCATGGAATGTTACATATCGAAGGATATCAAAGGTTAACTACACTAGCGCTAACCACTAAATATTTAAAAAGTTTTGGCATGATGAGTATATTTAATTAATTTTTATAGAATTTATGTGATGCACCCCAGAAGAAAAACAAGATGTTTTGGAAATATATATATATATATATTGTATGTTAAAGCATTTGATAATTGTTTATATATGATCATATCAAATGTATGATATCATTAAATTTCCTTTGCAATAGTATAAAAAAAATTGATTAATTCGTGGCATAATTTCTAATTGTTCTAAAATATCATAGCAGATACCAATAGCCTTGTAGCCTAGTGACACCCACATCCATTAGTAAGTATATAATACTCTCCAGTACAGTTCCTAGTGAATCATGTTGAACACATCTATTTACCCAGTCAAGTAATGAGTGTCTTCCGTTACATTTTCAGAACTAGCAAATTAATCTATTCTAATGCAAGAATAGAGGTCACTTGTCTTAAAAGGGTGTTTCATTTCCTGATTGTCACTTGAAAATTATTATATTATTCATTGTAAATGTCTTTTTTAAATAACATAACACAATCTAAGTGAATAGAACTTGATATGAGACACCATTTTGAGATAGAAGACTATCTTAAGTAATAATGTTTACCACATCACATGTCTTATTTGGATGTTCTCTGAGTTCGATACTCCATTCCTCAAGCCTTTCACTAAATGAGTGCCTATGCATAGGCACAGCAGCAGGGTTGTTCTTTGGTGCATCCACATATTGGAGCTGCAACAATTGTTAAACAAGAAATTTAATATGAATTATTAGACACTTAACATTGTGTGTGTGTATATATATATATATATATATATATATATATATATATATATATATATATATATATATATATATATATATAACAAATTACTATAGTGTGTTTGGAATGTTAAAGATAACAAATGATTCTATTCTTAAAATCATGAATTTCATCGGTTTATGCTTGGAAACCCTATCAAACATGGTGTAATTTGTAAGAATTTGAAATGATGTAAAATAAATAAATTTCCTTGTCTTTTTTTTTTACTAAATAAATTACTTGATCTTTATTAACTGTACATGGGTCTTTTAAGTTTTTATATTATAATATAAGGGTAAAAACTTAAAATAATAAAATCAATTCTACTTTTAAAAACGTAAAATATGAGAATTAATCAACTCAATTCAAATTCAAATTTTTATAATGAAATCCAAACATGAATTTGATTCGCAAATAAAATTAAATCGTTTTCAATTTTGAATAATTCCAAATTAAAAAAAATAAAAATTTTATGCTTGAAACTACCTTGTCCATGTCTATTTGGTCAACAATACAATCTTTCGGAAGTTCAAAGGTGATACTTATTAGTTTGTTGACCCCAATGTCTGTTGTCATTCCGGAGCTGTTGTGTGCAACCTATAAAAGATCACCATTATATATCATGTTAAGATTGCTCCAAATTAAATTGTATAGTAGAGTCTGAATTAATTATGGCAAGCTATATGAACTTACTGTGACTGGGGTGCCACTGCCAACATTAGCATTCGATGCTTCATTAGAAGGATCTTCAGTTGACATAATTATTTGGAGTTTGATTTCTGGTGGTAATTTTGAAGCAGATATTGCTTGCTACACAAATGAAAGTTCAAAAATAAATTCAAGAGTGCTAGCATGCAACGAAAAAAAGATTTTAGAAATAAATTGGTTTTGAAAAAATAAATAGATTTCAAAAACAAATTCAATGAAGATGTTACTTACAGAAACCATGGTTTCGAAAATCCTAGCTAGTTCATTATGCAGGGCCCGACTTTGATAATCAACTACCCTTTCTTTTGGCCCAGTGACCCCAAAATCCTCACTAGAGTTTCTTGATCTTTTTCCTAGTGGATTTGACATACTTCTATATGAAGAATATAATATTTCAATCAAGAGAGAGTTGTGAAGCTTAGTATGGTGGATGGAAGATACAGAGCATATATATAAAGAGAAGAGAATTAATGACTTCTTGGATATTTCATGGATACAATCCTCCCAAAAGGTGCCTTCGTGGATTTGGATATGGATGGAATGTTGGTAAGGTAAACTATTTATTTACAAAATCTCAAACTAAAGTTTTAGCTATTAAGTCCAAATTACCATGTATAATCCACTACAAGAATTCACTGAGTATCTTACGAATTCATACGGTAAAAGTTGTCGATATCATTCTCTGTGTTTTCGACCATCATTATCGACGGACAAACCGTCGGAAATATCCCCAGCTAAAATTGGCTTAAACATATGCCAAAGTTCCTGGCTCATTTCCGACAAGCTGAGGCGGCCGATAAGCATAAGTTATAGTATCGACGGTAGCCGTCAGTAATATCTTACAAAAGTTCCAACGGTTACATGGTACGGACAGGCTCGGTCGTTAATATAATTTCCCACTCAACTTAGTGGTCGTCGGTAGTGACTTTAAGTAACTTAATTGTCACAGTTAACTCTCATTCTTCGACGTCCCTCTCTCTTACCACCCCGCTACTTCGTCCCTCTCTCTCTCGGACCTGTGACGTCCTACCTCCGACCAACCAGCCGACGACGTGACCACGTCCAACAGTCTCGCGCCAACTCGTACCTCTCTCGGTTTTGTCTTTTCCGGCGACCCCCACGCCCACCCGCACTTCCTATCTCCACCTCATTGTTCCTCTCTGACCATCGCAACACGAGTCTCTGGTAGGCTCTATGTATCTCTGATTCTTCAGTACAAATATGCACAAATGCACAAATATATTATTACTGCTTGCTGGTGCCAGTCTTGTAGAGTTCATAATGATTTTATTAGAAATATGATAATAATTATGATAACAAAAATGTTAGAAATATGGTTGTTGTTATTACAACCTATATACCTATATTGAATAGTGGCATTTCACTACCAAAAAAAAAACACCGTTTACTATAATGTTTATTCCAACCTCTATAATGTTTTGCGACCGAAATAGCGACCGAATCAACGGGGGAGAAACCCTGGTTGCTAAGGTTTTAGTGACTGAAACATAAATTCGATCGCCAAATAGAGATCGAATTTTCGGTCGCTATATTATATAAATTCAGTCGCCAAATAGAGACCGAATTTTCGGTCGCTATATTATATAATTGGGGTAGCCATTTCGGTCGCTAATATTAATTTTTTTTCATTTTTTTGTTTTTTATTTTAAACTTTATTTTAAAAGTTAAAAATTAATATTTTTTTTACCTTTAATATTCTTCAATTTACTACACAACTCACCATTATATATTAAAAAAAACAAGTATCATATAAATAAATAAAAAATGCCATACAATAAAGTGAATATAAATCCATAAAATGAAAAAAATACAACTGAAAATCATTAGTCCTGGGGAGGCGGATGCGGAGGATATCAACCGTGCTCACCGTCCGTGCCGCCGTCGTCTGCTATCTCCTCGTCCTCTGGATCAGCATCATCAGTAGGAGGAGTCGGCAGAATTGGAGAAGCAACAACAGGCGGCACAACTACCGGAGCATCACCTTGAGCAACCGGAGCCTAGATTCTCATCTGCTCCAACACCAACCGCAGTGTCTGGCCCTGCTCGATTGTCGTCTGTAGTAGGTGCTGGTGTGCCTGCGTCAAATGTGTAATGTGCTCCTGCATCTGTCGCTCTCTCTCCCTCTTCTCCCGAAGCTCCACGTTCAGCTGCGTGATGCTGTCATGTATCTGGTTGAACTGCTCCGGAGGGTTGGTATCTGCGTACGAAGGAGTAGGCGTGCCAGACGATGATGCGATCAACTCACTGCTCAAGTGTCCGAGGCCATACACGTGGCCCTTCTTGTTCCTTCCCCCGACGACCTCCAAATATATGGCATTGTCGTCGACGGAGACAAGAGAGCGAGGCTCCTGACCAGTCAAGGCCTCATCTTGTGACTGTGAGGAACGTGATATGGCATCGTCCTTCTACTCGTTAAATCCAACCTGCAAAGTATAGTTGAAGAGATAATTAGTTACAGTTTAAAAAATATTAACAAATTAATAATAATAAATTACTAGTATATACTAATTAAAATGTTTTTTTACTTACAGCATAGTTACGGGCCTTGTCGTTGACCCTTTCCCCCGACTTCAACTTCTTTGTCCTCTCCATCAACTCCTTAGCAGTGGGGGTCGCTGTTTCTGTGCTTTCTGCACAGAAAAAATAATATTAAATTCATAAGAATATTTAAAAATGGAAACTAATTAAAAAGTACGCTAAGTTAATAATGTTTTAAGTGTTACTAGCTCGTCGAAGTGGGCGACAGCTGATTTAGAGCCTCCGGTGTAGGCACATGCACCACCATCAGCAGCTCGATTACGCCGAGCTATGGCCTGCTTCTCTTGGAACTTCTTAGTAGCCCAGTATTGTTCCAACACCCTACTGATCTCAGGATCCAACCACTTCCCCTTATCCTTACCCTTCTTCAGCTTGGTCATGGCATTCTTCATGGCCAATGAACCTTTATGCTCAAATATGGACCTGATGAGATCCTCCAAAGCTTGGTTCCACGTATGCTCTTTTATGCAACATACACTTGTTAGGCAATTGTTATATATATTTAACTTAAATTTAAATAATAGGTAATGTAAATTTATTTTAAATAATATAATAATTTGTTACCTTAAACTCTTTAAATAGCTGATCCCTATGGCCCTCAGGGATCCCTTTCCATGTAGGCCTTGGACCATCAAACTTCTTCTTTATGATCTTCGAGATCGAATCAGAAGGGCCCTTCGCGGGCAGAAAGCTGCAGGAAAATTAGAGCATTAATAAATGTTATGAATAATTAAATAAGTAATATGAAAATTAACGATACTTATATATATAACAAATTAAGTTAGCTTACTCATTATCCCCCCTGGGGATAAGACGAGTCCTCCGGTCGGATGAACCACGACTCTCCTTTGCCGATGATGATGATGGTCCTAGCACGGGTGTGGATGATAACGGTGCAACCTGTTCCTTGACATTTGAGGGCCGCGTAATGGGTGGAATTCCATCACCCTGGGGCCCGTCCACAGAGGTACTGGCAGGGTGGTCTCGATCTGAAGTCTGTGGGTCGGCCGGGGGAGGATCTCTCGCAGTACGACCTCTGCCATGGCCTCCCCGACGACCATCGCGTTGCCCCTACCTCTAGTGGAATATGCCATCTGTGAAAAAATGATAAATCTATTACATCACAGTATAAATAATAACTAATTAATCAACAATTTTACACATAAATAAACATTACATAATGAATAATGCATATATAAATTACCTAAGTAGAATCTCCATGACTTGATTGGAACGTGCCTTCTCTTGATTCATCCAACTCAGATTGATCCATTAACTCTCTTTCAACTTCTTCCCCATCGCCGGAAATATCCGCCAGAGAATTAACAATGATGTCCAGCGTAATACCCAACGATATGTGGGCCCCTGAAAACTCATCAAATTGGTACGAAGCATCTTTTTCAGGCTGAATGATTACGTTATCAGTAATTGTACTGCGAGCCTTTATCTTAATGACACCCAGCCAGCCTTGATGTCCTTCGGGATATGACGTGTAATGAACCTGATCGGCCTGTTATGACTAAATGAATGGGTCGTACACCTTATTATACAAACGAGATAGCCTAACTTCAACATTGCCATACTTTTTATCTATTTTTGTCCCTACGTCAAGAGTAGGATCAAACCAATCACACTTGAAGAGAACTAACTTCATCACGGGGAAACCGGTATACTCAAGTTCAAGGATGTCTGTTAGAATCCCATAGAAATCATCCTCTACATTGCCGTCAGTGGCTCGCACACAAACACCATAGTTACATGACTGCATTCCTTCACTCCATTGTTTTGTGTTAAATTTATACCCATTTACAATATAAGTGTTCCATGATGTAACCCATCTTTTAGACCCCCATGCCAAATTAGTCAACAATGGATTTTGAACATTATTTACTGGATCTAGTACCTACAAATTGTAATAATATATCCAACTTATACACCATATATATCTAAGGAGAGAAAATGTATTGCAACAATTGAATATGCTTAACCAACATATTTACTGAACCATGCAGCAAAGTGAGAAGTAATTTCTCGATCAACCTGATCGTTCAAAATGTCAGGTTGGATTTCCCTTATAAAATTGCAATACATCCTACACATGGCAAGTTATCATCAGGATGATTAATAACCATAAATGACAATTGAACATATAAAAGACATTGTAGACACTTACTCTAAATATGGTGCCACCTCATCACAATTTTGAAGGATGTACAGATGGGCAGCATTAATGTCACGTTGCTCCAAGAAATATCCTTGAGATTTGCCACTAAATCTGCCCGAATAGTTGAATATTGATATAGGAGGACTAGTTGAACATCCTTCACCCGAATCAACATTTTGGGGCATCCTAGTCCTTCTCGTGTCAACTTCATCCGGATAGTAATAAGAGGCAAAAGTGGAAGTCTCCTCTACTAAGTATGCTTCACAAATGGAACCCTCTACTTGTGCCTTGTTCTTGACTTTGTGTTTAAGGGAGTGCAAAAAAAACCTATTAAAAAGGGATACATACAAATAATTACTAGTTTTAAGGAAAGTTAAAATGGATACCCCGCATTTGGATATATACAAATAATTAATTAAAATAATTGATGTTGTATACCTCTCAAATGGATACATCCAGCGGTATTGGACTGGACCACCAACTCTTGCTTCATAAGGTAGTTGAATTGGAAGGTGTTCCATTGAATCAAAGAAACTTGGCGGGAAGATTTGTTCCAACTTACATAACAACACGTGTATCTTCTCCTCCATATCCTTCAATTGTTTCACATTTAGTGTTGTTGAAGTAAGCTCCCTGAAAAAAGTGATAAGCTCAACAAGTGGGTTCCAAATTGGTTTCGGTAACGTGTCGAACGCAATTGGAAGCAACCGTTGCATGAATACGTGACAATCATGACTCTTCATTCCATGTAACTTTGCTTCCTTAATGTCAACACATCTACCCAGATTGGAAGCATACCCATTGATAATCCTCTAGATTATGTGATTTTTGTGCACTTATTAAATGGATTTTTTGCTCCCAATTGTGCTAATTGATTGAATTTTGTCCCTAAGTTTAGTTAATTGAGTTCTTAATAATGTTTTACGTATTTTAGTTTATTTATATTTTTTTTAGTTTATTTAATAATGTTTTCTTTTGTTTTTGTTAAATATGAAAATATGAAGAAAAAAATTTAATTAAGGAAATGGACTTGGACTTGGCTAATAGAAGAAGCCCGTGTGGAGTAATTGTTGATTTTGCTAGAAATCAATTCTAATATTGGTTTCAAAATGCTAATGGGGAGGAGCCCACCTGAAGTGAACCAAACTTTAAATATTGGTCAATTAAAAGACAATTCCAGCAACTTGGACCAAGGAAGATCACATTCAAGTAGTGGGGGTCCATGTACATGGGTCAAGTCTAATTAATTGGAGAAAAGAAAGAATCAGCAGGAGGGCCACATGATAATGAGAAATTCAAGTAAGGAGGTTGGGCTGAAAATGAATAGGTATTGGAATGAAAAAAAATGAAGCCCAGACACATATATAAACACAACATCAACGTGAACAGAACGGCGGGGGGGGGGGGGGGTAATAGAGTTGGGCTCAAGATATAACAGCCAATCCTTTGCAGCTCCCTGGAGTGAGAACGGAAAAGCTTTCAGCTTGATGCTATCCTCAGTTACTCCCTCTGATCTTGAGGTTGTGGAGCAGACAACCTGGAATTCCTTCAAGTGCTTGTGTGGATCCTCACCTGCAAGACCATTAAACTTTGGCAACAAGTGAATGAAAACAGATTTTAATTCAAAAGGAGTATCAGTACCAGGATATGAAATACACAATCCATTATAATTTACATCAGGGGCAGCAAGCTGTCTTAATGTCCTTTGGTCACCCATGTTTTCAAAAACAGTTTTAGAATTAGAATGACCACTAGTGCTAGCTCAAATTTCTCTACGGCGTGTGTGCAGTGTTCTTTCAATTTCAGGATCAAAATCACACAATTCAGGGCAATTAGACCTAGTAGCCAGACCAATTCAAGACAAAAACGAAAATAAAAGAAAGAAAATGAAAATAAAATGTGAAGAATAACAAACAAGAGTCCCCGGCAACGGCGTCAATTTTTGAACGCACTGTCGCGCACGCGGCAAAAAGAACGAGCGGGTTTTAAAACTGTAGTTTAGGGCGACAACTCGGATGTCGTCTCACAAGGACTGTTAAAGTGTTATTTGTCACAAAAATCAGTTTTTTTGGGGGGGGGTTGGATTGGACTGCAAATAAGAAACAAAGCAAAACAAAGCAATGAAAATAGAGTAGTTGAAAAGATTATCAAATAGCTCAAGACGATTAATCTATTGTTCTCGATTTCCCAACTATCATCGGTTCATGCAATTCCAAGCCCTAAGCAGATTCTAATCCCCTCCCGGTTGTAGCAACAATTTACAAGCGAAACCACTACTACAGATATATGTCCCTATTCCCGAATTAAGCAAACGGGGTTAAGCTCTTCGTGAACTAAGCGAACACGAAACGAACACACGTGAATTAAGCAAACGCGATTAATTATAGGAACATAATATCACCGAAAATAAATCAACACAACACAATATACTCTTGAATTAAGCAAACAGAAATATATAGCATGGCATTGAAAAGGGAAAAGCATACAAAACAGGAAATACAAGAACCTCAAGTGTAGTGGAAATCGATTACAATAGATTAATCCTAGAAAATTATTTCTCCATGGAAAAATGAAAACACACAGAAAAATGTAAAAAAAATGGAGAAGCAAAAGTTCTTCCAATCTGTCCAGAACAGCCATTTATACTATTCAGAAATTTAGCCCACTCGCGAGGCGAACCCTCATTCGCGAGGCGAATATCATGAAGAGTCAGTAACGTTTGGTCTTCTCGCGGGGCGAAGTACCTCTCGCGTGGCGAGGAATGGAACAGTCATGGCTTTTGGCCTTCAGTCTCGCGAGGCGAGACATGTATCCGCGAGGCGACACAGAACGGGTTGCATTTCTCTGGAACAGTCAGCTTTCAGGGTCGCGAGGCGAGGTGTTGTTCGCGGGGCGAACCAGAGAGGATGACTTTTTTACTGTTCTGGTGGCCTTCAGGTTCGCGAGGCGAGAAGATTCTCGCGAGGCGAATCCCCTGTTTCTTTATTCCCTCAACTTCTACTTAACCTGAAAACAACAAAATAGCCATAAGTGCTTTATTTGACTCAAAACTGGCTAAATTAACCTAAAAATACTTTAGAGACTCAAAACCTTGCTTGAGGACAATCTAATCTAATTTGGGTGAAAATAGGATATAATTTGCACAAAACCCTGGTCATACTAGCCATAAAACTAGATGAGCCAGAGGCTTATCATCCACCCACTGGTGCTGTAGGAACTGATACTGATGCAGCTATCTGCGCTGGTCTAATATATGGTTCTCGTATCGAATAGGGCCTCAACTCCTTAATTTTTTATGCTCATTGGCCATCCTCAGATTTATACTTTCATTAGCGCCGCATCTCTCGACTAGTTCCGGGAAATACTGAATATCGAGAGACACTACAGCCCTCTGCAGCTCGTCCCTAAGTACTTCCTCAAATATTCTACACTGCCAGTCTTCACTTGGAAACCTTTGATAGAATTTCGAGAACTTGATCAGAGCCTCAAAACGTGATGCATACTCACCAATAGACATGTTGCCTTGTTTGAGGTTTGTGAATTCCTTTTCCTTTTCACATCTAACTATATGCAGAAAATACTTCTCGAAGAAGCAGTCAGTAAATAGTTTCTAGTTAATCATTCTGCCTTCAGCCTCCAATAACCTTTTCTTGCCTCTCCACCAAAACTCTGCTCCTTCAGTCAACATAAAGGCAGCATAAGTCACTTTCTTCTCCTCACCGCAACGCATAATAGCAAATATCTTTTCGATCTCTTGTATCCACCATTCCGCCTTCTCTGGGTCATACTCTCCTCAGAATTGAGGTGGCTTTCCATTCATAAAATTAGTCAATCCGGCATCTTCAGCAGCTACCGCCCTTCTCTGATTCTTAATTTCTAGCTGCTCTTTGTTCATCCGCAGCATTTCAGCATTCTGCTGGGTTTGCAATAGCAGAGCAGTAGCTAGGGTTTACATTGATTTTGGAGTCGAATATGATCCTCCTCCATTCTCAGTATTGTCAGCATTACCATTGACAGCTCCAATAATCCTTTCTGGAGTTCCGTCACCACTGTTAGTTGTACGTCCTCTTCCTCGAGCCTTGATTTTGTTAAAAGAGATCCTCCATTCTCATTAGTATGACATGTAATACTACATAGACAAGTATATAAATACCATATGTCATACTAATATTAACCTCTCCCATCAGATTCAGACACACTACCCAACTTCAAAGCATAGTCAAAATCCGATGTGGATTCAACAAGACATGGCCAGTAACAACATCCTAAACCTCGCAGTCCTTGATTCTGATCGGACATAACCCACAGTCCATTTTAGAACCAAATTGCTCTGATACCAAAACGAGACACCCCAGTGTTTTATTAGATTAATTACCTACCTTCTTAAATCAATTCTTAATCGCGTGCTTATCGTGAAAAATACGTAAAATTAAAAACTTAACTTATAAAGTTTACAACTTCATATAGAATGGCATATCATAAATAAGTATATTATGCATATTACAAAACACTGTTGAGGATATCCTATAAGTAGGATCCCTCATAGGCATATACTTGGACAAAGTATTAAACAGCGGAAAACATTAAAAATACGCCTCACGAGACGCACTGACCATAACTAACTAGACCCTAATCAGCATGGGTCACAACTCGTCCTCCAGTCTCCAGTTCGTAGGGAGTTCCATCCAACTCCTCCTGGTTACGCTCATCCATAGGGTCTTCTCGTACGATTCCACAAGGAGATAAAATACAACATACAGAAATATACAGGGGATAAGAAACAGTTCTATCATCAAAAAAGCAGAAAAGTGTCATAGTAAATTATATAGTAATTGTCACAGACAAACAACACACATAACAAACAGATCATCCTCAAGTTAATATATCATCCTATACCCCCAATCTCATGCTACTCAAAGACATCATAGTTGCACACCTATTCTCTAAGGTGGAAGTGGTCTCGCAAGAACTCTTGATTTTATGTGTATTATATTACCAATACACGGTGTATTATATTACCAATACATAGAAGTGTTTTACGTGTATTATATTACCAATACACGGTGTATTATATTGCCAATACACAGATGTCCTTTTGTATTATATTACCAATACACTTTTGTCTTTGCGTATTATATTACCAATACACTTTTGTACTTGTGTATTATATTACCAATACACGGTTGTAGACAACAATGCCTATACTTGAATCTCACCAACCCGTTTTAACAACATCCTAGTGCCTTAACATCCTATTAGAACTTGACACATATTCTTTGCCATAACACCTCTTTAACATACATCATCTAGTTTAGGCACTTCTAAATCATCATTATCCTCACACCTAAAACAATCATCTCATAGACAACATATATATCTTTTCTTAAAATCCACTAAGCATAATAATAAAAACCAGGCAGATCATGCATAACACAATACCAATCAAAATATTCCCATATTACCAACACAGCACAAAATCAATAAAATAAAGGTAATAAAATCAAATCAACCATCAACAATATAAAATCAACCTAATATCGATAAACCTACAATCCCCGAATCACCATTGGTTTTTTCAGAAAAGGTTTCCAATGTGATTTTGGTCTTGTTGATTACTCGACTACTAGTATGGTTTAGGTCGCCCTATAAAATTATTATATAATCTTATACTTTTCCATTCCGACAATAGGTTGGTTATTTCCCCCACCTGGGTTATCACCGAACTCCCGAACTCCAAGCTGCTCGTTGTCACACCACAAGTTACTAACTCCGCCTTCAACCAATCAACATAATAACCAATAAATCAAACAAACTCATCTATGTTATCTTTAGGCTAGGTTTGGCCATTTAATTCAAATTAGAGTTAGGATTATTTTCTCAACATAAGCCTTTGGATACTTATCACTTAGGTTCTAGGTAACTTCAATAAATTACTATAACTTGAAAATATGGAATAAAAATCATCCAACCACTTAATGTAGGTTTCGGCCTTGTATTACAAAATAGGCTAGGGTTTTCAAAACAACACAATTTCTTAGATCAATGACCTTTAGAGTATTAAAGAGTATGAATCAATCGTTAGATTTCACAAATCAATCAAAAACCTTTCACCCCTTTTATGTCAGGGTTTCGGCCATCATAGGATAAATAGGCTAGAAATATTTAAACTTTTCAATCTCTTAGACTTAGCATCCAAATGTATTAATGAGATCAAGTCCATGATCATATTGGAAAATGAAAACAAAACATCCTAGGTTCACAACCATCATAGGTTCGGCCAACATAGGATAAATAGCCTAGAAATCTTTAAACTTTCTGATCTGTTAGACTTAGCATCCAAATGTATTAAGGAGCTCAAGTCCATGATCATATAGGAAAATGAAAACAAAATATCCTAGTTTCACAACCATCATAGGTTCAGCCAGCATAGGATAATAGGCTGGAAATCATTAAACCAACCGTTTCTTTCAGGGTTCAAAACTAGGTTTTCTGCTCAGTAAACTTGTATCGGCAATGAAAACGCAGACCGGCTTTCGTATGAATTTTCAACCGAAAATTTAACCATGACTTCATACGATAAAACAACATAGGAAAATGATTTAGTTTATTTAAAATCACTCTCTGGATTTTATCAAAAATAAACACATATACATATGTCTTTACTGCTACAAAAGGACACAAATCGGGGCGTTACAGGCTTTACCCCATATATCCAATCCCCGGCTTCGCCTTATTCCTGTTGGCCCGTTATTGTTACCTCTACAATCTTCCTCCAAAAATGTGTATGTCAAAACCACATATTTTCTTGTCTTGTTTGATTCCGGATCCATCTAATGCAAAGACTGGCATTGATGTTTACTTACAACCTTTGATTGATGATCTGAAGAGGTTGTGGAATGGTGTTTTAACATACGATGTTTCACAGAAACAAAATTTTACAAGGAGGGCAGGGTTGATGTGGACAATTAATGACTTTCTTGCATATGGCATGTTGTTTGGTTGGGGATCGCATGGAAAATTGGCATGTCCGCATTGTATGGAGCATACAAAGGCATTTACCTTGAGATACAGGGGCAGACGTTTTGGTTTGACTTCCATTGTAGGTTCTTACCGAACGATCATTCATTTAAAAGGAATAAGAACGCCTTCAGGAAGGGGTTGTTGAAACAGATGGGTTGCCTCCGAGGTTGACACCTGAACATGTTTGGCATAGAGTCAGGGACTTACCAAAAGTCACAAAAGTTAGAGTTTCCAGATTAGAAGGATACGGGGAGTGGCATAATTGGACAAAGAGAACAATTTTTCGGGATCTCCCCTAATGGAAATATAATTTATTCAGGCACAATCTCGATTTTATGCACATCGAAAAAAATTTATTTCACAACATATTAAACACGGTGATGAACATGCGTGGCAAGACCAAAGACAACGATAAGGCTATAATGGACTTTGTTGTATTGCAAACGACCAGACTTGGAGCTGAAACATCGGGCTAATGAAGATGAACATGCCAATTACCAATTATACCTTAACTATCCATGAAGCAAGGTTAGTTTGCCAATGGATATACCCCGACATGTTACTCCATCCACTCAGTTCTTGGGGAGTACCCTTGGGATCGCTTGGATGCCCACCCCGGGGTTTCAGACTAAGACCCATGGAGAGAGCTCCAGACAATCATATGCAAAGGGGTAGAGCATCCCCCACACGGTGATCAATAGTCTAATCATCACAGCGAGGAAAGTCAAGGATGTACATCGTTGCCATCATCGTCAGATGATGAGGAGGTTGAGGTTATGGCTGACAGTCGAGTAATTATCCGTCTGGTTGGTAAATGGTAAGAAACATCTCAAATAATTTTATTTGAATTATCAAATATCTCAAACATATGCATATGTATTTGATTGTTTGATCCGCTGTCACGCACGGGTCAAAAACGAGTAATTAGAAAAAAAAACTATAGTTAGGGAACGACAACTCGAGTATCGTATCTCGAGGACTCTTGGATTATTATTAACCTACAAATCGATTGGGTGGGGTTAGGTTTAAGATTCGATTAAGAAAACAATGCAATTAAGTGATTATCAATAAGCTAGAACGATTAATCTACTGTTTCGGTTTCCCAACTATCATTGATTCATATAATTACCATGCCCTAAGCGGATTCTAATCCCTTTTCGAATGTAGCAGAAATTAAACAAGCGCAATTGACACTACGAGATATATGTTCCTAATTTCTGAATTAAGCAGACGGATTAAAGCTATCGTGAATTAAGCAAACACAATCAACACACGCGGATTAAGCAAACGCGATCAAGGTAAAGGAACATATAATCATCGAAATTAATCAATACTTGTTCTAGACAACTTGAATTAAGCAAACAAGACATATAGCATAATATTGAAAGGGATAAGCAATTTTATTGGGAATTATGGAACCTCAAGTGTCGGCGGAAACTGATTACAGCAGACTAATCCCTGGTGATTAGTTCTCCATCACAAACGTAATAAAAACTTTTGAAATAATTCGTAAATAGTGAAAATTTGTTGTCCTTTCCGTAGATCAGGTGTGCGTCACGGCCGTGACGTGTTCTGCCAAGGGCGCGTATTCAAATTCTAGTCTGTCACGACCGTGATGCCCATCACGGCCAGGTCGTGATCAATTCTGTCCATGGGTGTTGATCTGTCACGGCCGTGACCTCCATCACGGCTAGGCCGTGATGCTCTTTGATCTTCAGGGTATTCTCATCACGCCCGTGATGGGTATCACGGCTGGGCCGTGATGCTTTCTGGTCTTCATGGGTAGCTCATCACGGCCGTGACCAGGGTCACGGCCTGGGCGTGATGGCTTCTGCTTTAAGTGTCCTTCCCTTTTTTCTCTTCTCATTAACCTGAAAATACGAAATAGCAGTAAATGCTTTATTTGCCTCAAAATTAACTAAAATATCCTAAAACTACTTAAGAGACTCAAAATGTTGCTTGAGGACAATTAAATCCAAATTTGGGCGAAAACAAGATTAAACTCGAATAATTAGTACAAGAAACCATGGTCTTACTAGTTATAAAACTAGATGAGCCAGAGGCTTATCATTGTTCTCCATGTTTTATTATTCAGGTTCCTTCCCTCGAAAGTGGCCTCAAAGGTCATCACGTGTCACAATACCACAGGCCTGGCCTAGATGGGGAGACCTGGAGGATGAGGATCGGGATCGATTCTTTGCAGCTTTTAAGTTATGTTTCAAATTTAAATTTAGTTTCATTTTCAGTTTTGTTTTAATATTTCTTTAATTTACTAATATTAGAACAAATATTATTCATGTTCACCTAATATATAGGACAAAATCGCATGGGGAGACGAGGACCATGACATGGTGGAGAAGATTTTTCATCAAAAAGCTACCCACCGCCTCTTCGATTTGCTTAGGAGCATCGTAATTTGGGTCAGTGTTCCAACTAGAATTTCCCTACAGTTTATGAAACCCTATGTGCTTATTGGGCCTCACCTGAATTCAAGAAAATATCAGCCCAGTCAAGACTCAATAGGGCCTCAGAGACTGGTTTGGTCTGCACACTTGTGGTTCCATCAATCAGATGGAACCTGCACGTTGGCTGGTAACTTAAAAAATCATTTTTTGTGACACCTCACAATGGTGCTTTTTACTCTATATGGACTCTTTTATGTTATTTCATGGGCAATGGATGGTCGCCTTGTGCAAGAAGTGAGTCCTCTTTGATGGAACTCCTACACATAAGCATTCCTTTTCAATGCCTTTTATGATTCTACTTTTCATTATTTAGAATGATGGATGATTTTTCTTGGTCACAAGTGGTGGCTTAAAGAATGATTTTGTTTGGTCACTGAGACACCTCGTTGTGCCCCATTGTATTATAAATTAGAACCTTATTATTTATTTACTTAATCGCGTGCTTATCGTTGAAAATACGTAAAAATTAAAAACTTATTTGATAACCATATAACTTTTGCAAATTAAAACACACCAAAGTTATAATATATATACACACACACACACACACACACACACACACACACACATGTTTGTTCATTACATTACCACAATATTGTTTAGGGTATCCTACCAGTAGGATCCCACAAAGGTATTTAGTTATACAAGCTGCTTATAATCAGCGGGAAATAAAACATCTTATAAGACTCACTTGCCCTAGACGCTAAACTACATTGCTGGAATCCACAGGTTGTCCTCCCGCCTCTGGTTCATACGGAGTCACATCTAACTCCTCGGTAACTGGTTTCTCCATCGGGTCTTCTCGTACGATCACATCAGAAATAAAATACAACACACAGAAAGATATAGGGGATAAGAAACATTTCTATCCTCAAAAGTGGAAAAAAGATTCATAGCATATCATACAATAAATGTCACAGACAATCAACATACATAACTAACAAATCATCCTCGCATTATTTTACCATCCTCTACCCCAATCTCACACAATTACACTTTTATACTGACGTGGCCACCACTAATCCTGTCACACATTCCTCGTTAGGAATGTCAGTCAGTCGTCCAGGTGATACGTTCCCAACGGCGGTGCACATTCTCATCCATAGTGAGAATACTCATGCAAAGCAATGACACTATAGCAGCACAGTTCCATCGGTGCACACCCTGGTTCTCTCTCATCTCTATCAAAGGTGCTCATGCATAGCAATGACACTATAGTTGCACAACTTAAATTCTGAGGTGGAACGATCTAACGAGAACTATTGTCCTCGTATATTCCAAATATACGGTTGTGGACAACAACGTAAACACATGAATATCACTAACCCATATTAATATCAGCCTAGTGCCTTAACCTTCCATCAAAGCCTTAACACTTATTTTATGTCACACTTCCTCTTTAAAATAACTCATTTAGGTTAGGCACCTCTAAGTCACCATTATCCTCACACCCAAACCAACAATTATCTCTCGAACAACATATATCTTTGCTTAAATCCACTAAGCACAAATATTAAAACCAGGCAGATCATGCATAACACAGACAATCATAAATATTCAAATACCACAAAATATCACAAAAGCAATTCAATAATAAAAATAAATTCAATCAACCTCAGATAAGATAAAATCATCCTAACGTCGATAAACCTACAAATCCCCGAATCACCATTGGTTTTACAGAAAAGGTTTCCAATGTGATTTTGGTCTTGTCGATTACTCTACTACTAGTAGGGTTTTGGTCGCCCTACACAATTATTATAGAATATACTACTTATCGTTTCCGACGACAGAGTGATCCTTTCCCCCACCCGAGCTTATCTCCGGAAACACGAACTTTCAGCTCCTTGTCACGACACTACGGTTATTGAATCAACCTTCAACCAATCATAAGAATGAATTAATCAAAAAAAATTCATCCTTAACCACAAAAGGCTAGGTTCGGCTATGACAACCCAAAATAAGGCGAGGGATTTCAAAACTTCACAAACTCTTAGATCAATGATCCTTAAGCATTTATAATGATAAAACCAATGATCATAACTAAAAGAATTGAAACAAAATCCTCTAACACCAAAGGTTAGGGTTTTGGCCCATATTAGGAAAATAGGCTAGGAAATTTAGTTGGATTCAAGCTCTTTGATTTAGATCATATAGGTACTAGAGAGCTCAAATCAAGCATTAGATTTCAAAAATGAAAACAAAATCATCAAACCCTCCTTTGGGCGAGATTCGGCCATTTAAAGAAAATAGGGAAGGAAAATGTTTTTGATTACATGCTCTTGGATAATGGAAGTAGAAGACATAAAAAGATCATAGCAATTGGTTTCACATTAAAAGGATTTTTCTATGATTTTCTATGAATTTTCAAAGTTTTAGATTTTAAAATGGAAAAATATGATTCATGGCATAAACACGAGAAATACATGAATATGAAAGCTTAGATGATCAAGGAGATGAGCTTTTACCTCTTGAAGATTGAAGAAATGAAGAAAATGATCAACCTTCACTAAGTTGAAAACTGGACAGCTTGAGGGTGTGATGGTATTGTGAGTGTATCTCACAATATACTCATCCAAAAGTCACGAACTTTGGCTGTTAGAAAGATAAGAAGAAAAGGAAAAACTTTGGTTCTGAAGGTTTCATTTGGTTCGGATCATAACAGAGGTGAAAAGGGTCTTATTTCTGCTGTTTCGTGGGTTGCTGAGAATTCTGGGCAGTTTCTGTATTTTGAGCCTTTCTCCCAATCCACTTATCCGTTTTGGATGATATTTAGCTTGTTGGAAATAAGATAGAAATAGGAACAACTTTTATGTTGAGATTGTTTCGAGTTTCAGAAAGGAAGAGGGTCATATTTTTGGTGGGGATTCAGTATTCTTATGAGTTTTGTAACTTAGTTAGTTAGGAACATGAAGAGAATGAAGGTGTGAGTGAAGGGGCTGCGATTTTGTGGTTTATATAGGCTATATCTTAGGCCTTGTTTAGTTTATTAAATGTTGGAGTAATAGCTTTTGTGATTATTTAATTAATATAAGCTTAACTATAGTTAATAATTAACTTAACTAAGGTTATAATTAACCTAACTAAGGTTATTTTGGCTAACCATGGTTAATAATATGTGGCTCACATTTTATGGAGGTGTGGCTGATTTTGGGCCACACATAGTGACTCACCAATGAGTCACCGATCCTATCCGTTAGCGGTTCCCAGAAATTTTGTACGCAGCTCCGTCGTTTCCTCGGTTTCGGTTTTTGAGAGGAAAATAATGAATCGAGAGCAAAATAAAATAGGTATGATTTATTGGAGGTGGATGAACGAAATTGGAGAGATGTGGGAGGTTTACAACCACGTAAAATGAGTGGTTAAGAGTGCGTAGATGTGTCTTGTTAATACCCGCGAAAGCATGGGGGTATTTTGGCCTTTTTACCTAAGAGTTATTATTACTAGCATTTAATACTTATAAATGCTTGGTGATTCATCCTCCATGAGTCATCATGTATGACTCTTTGTCCCGATCTCTTGATGGGTCTCTGCAGTTCCGTTTTCGACTCCGTCGGTTTCCCGATTAGGGTTTTACACCTGCGTAAAAGCGTAATATTTCGTTTTCGACTGAAAATTTTCAAAACAACCAAACTTGTTAGATATATGATTTAAATATAAACCATTTCGTTCACGAGTCAAAATTGGGCTTTTTGATCATTAAACTCTTTCCGTTCGAACTTTTACCAAAATTCGTCTGAATAAACATAATATTTTATTTCTGATCAAAAATTTGGAAAGTAGACTTCCTCACGAACAAAATAAAAAAAATCTACAAATTTAAGTTATCGGGTCAAATTAGGGTTTTCTGTCAGTATAAAATTATATTGTCAGTTAAAAAACGCAAAACGGGCTCCGTCTGAATTTTCAACCCAAAATTTCACCGTAGCCTTCTACCATAAGAGAGACTATGAATATGATTTTATTTTATTTAAAATCACTTTATAACTCTCAGATTAAAATATAATTAATTATATTTTAACCGGTTAAAAAGCGTAATTAAAAATCAGGCTGTTACAGTCACAAGTGTTTTGTATTTAGAATGAAAATAAGTTTAGTGAACACTATATTCTAATATTAATTTTTGAACTCTAAATCCGATCATTCTGTAAACGAAGTTTGTACTGATAAATCAAGGTTTTACTGGAATACATTAGCTTAATTTAGCTAACTATTCAGTTCGTTGTGTATAATTTGGTCCCTCTGCAGTTAGCAGATTGGAAAGATATTGGTGTTGCCAATTTGCTAGGAGTTATCAGCCTACTAGCTGGTTTGTTGATGTGGGTGACCTCTCTTCTTGGAGTGTGAACATCGAATTTTGAGTTGTTTTTCAACACTTACCATTCAGGCTAGTATATTGTTGTAATATATTTTGCAGTATTGGTTTTCCACTAATATGATTTAGCTTTTTATGACATATGCCCAGTGATAATTTTGATACTTGGATATAAAAACATAGTATCTTCAACAAGTGAACCTAATATGGTAATGACATAATTACACATTTGTATGGTAGTATAACTTTTGATTAGAGTTGGATATCACTTCGGTTAGTTATGTACTGTATTTATGGTTAGAATTGATTATTTGAGCTTCTTACTCAAATTGAAAAGTCCAAATTGGAGTGCATTGTAACACCCCCGTGGGCATTACGTGACTAACTCATTTTGGAAATATAAAATGAAAATGAAAGCTGGCTGCTTTCGGGAAAATAATTTAAATACATAACTACGTTCGAAAACGGTTATTAAAAATTTTCTTGCGCGGTAAATAATGTTTCAGCATGCAAACATTAACATATAACAACTTCATATACGTTCCTGTATACTTCATAAAAGTAATACGCATCACAACGTACGAGTTGATTTTTCAGAAATATATACCTAATCAAAAGATATAATTATCCATCACTGAACTGAAAAGTCTGAACAACCCTTACTCCAAAAGAATGGCTCTCAGCAGCCAGATATACAGAATATCCTCAAAATGGTACAAAAACAACTTATACGTTGTGATGGGAAGACCCTTAAGGTCATCCCTACGATCAACGGTCTCTTCAGTTATTAGGACTAATGTCCTCGAGTAAAACAGGGAACTCCTCTGCAACGTCTGTATTCACGTCCCACGATACAACAGAAAAAACCAAGAAAACATATATATTGCAAGGGTGAGATACTGACAAATGAGTTTTATCATGATAACTACATGCGCGACACACAAAATAATATCTTATACATCACATAAATTCTCAAAATAAACATATTGTTATAAACAATGGGATTCATACCCGGCAGTCATCGCAATTTGTAAAAATGCATGTCACTTCAACATCCACCATCTAATTTTGATATTTATTCTTCGGAGATCCTAACTTCCCTTCGTCGAGCATGATTAGACTGCAATTCCCCTTACCACAATTGTCTCATGAGGTCAGCCTCTTAATTTAAGTCCGGGCTCCAATTGTTCAAGGGTATCACACTCAATCACCTAAAATAATATTGAGTAGTCCCTGATTAAGTACATCTAAATTTTGCATCGTTATGTCCATGGCTCGAGGTCGCGAGGCCCCAGCCTTTGTGGCTCACGAACCCGGATGTCCCTAATAGACCACTTTGGTCTTGACTTCCCAATTTGTCAATCCACCCTTTGTGGATTGTTGCTCGATAATACATGGCACATTGGGCAACAATACATGGTACACTGACCAACAAATGCACTTTTACCAAACAATACATGTAAAATATTTATTCTCGTTACTTTTCTTTTTCGTTCATTCTTTCTTTGTCGAGGCTCAAAGCTCACGACTATTATTACTTAGGCATCAAGCCCATTATTTCCTAACACAGGACACAGATTCAAATGTGCCAATTGGAACTTTAACCCGCGACACACAGGACACGTAGTCGACGTACTTACTCATAGGAACACTACTAGCCCGACGTCTCGGCCATCTAGGTCCTCACTTTTATTTTTCAACATCGTTTTCGTTCTGTGAAAAACAAATACCAAAACAAAACTCTGAAACTTATCCAAGTTTATCGAAAATATTTTCGCTGATTTAAAATCCTTATCCAAGTTTATTGTTCCTTGGCTCTTCATGGTGGTGTGTAGGCTTTGTTGCTTGAACATTGGGAGTGTCTTCTTCCTCGGGTGCACTTTCAGAAGCAGCAGTAACAGCTTGCCTAGCCATTTTCACAACATCATCAGAAGTTGTGGTTACTTATGGAAGTGGAGGTGCAGTGATGGGGATTCCCAAGTGTAAATGAATGGTGGCCATATGCCCTTCAAGAGCATTAATCTTTAGACTAGTGTAGTCTAAAGTTATCTTAATCATCAAGTTTTTCTTACTCTGTCTCTGCTCAAACACTTCAATCATTTTGATCAGCCTATCCATCTTGGCATTTATTTCAGCATTGTTTTCCATTGGAGCTCTTGGCTCATCACCAACCACTCTTACCCATTCACCATCAGAATTCTTGGCCAGTTTCATCTTGCTTATAGTGCCCTCACCAAACTTGTGAGTCACTTACCTTGCTTGGAACCTCTCCTCATGTTTGATTGAGACTCCAAAGTTCTCAAGCATCTTTACCACTAAGCCAGGGTAAGGTAGTGTAACTCCACTGATTCTACAGTCTACCATGTGCCTCATAATGATATAGCTCCAACTGAGTTGTTTCTTCTCAATCATTGCCCATAGCATCAAAATATCCTTGTTTTGTACCACGGCATGGTTCCCTGATCTTGGAAGAAAAATCCTACTTATCACATATTGAAGTAGCCTGAGCTGAATGTGCATAGAGCTGATGTTAATCAGTCTCCCTCCAGGTTCATTCTCAACCAAAAGCACCTTTTTAGCCTATTCCTTATCATAGGATTTCAACCAAGAACTTTCAGGACCTATCCCAGCCATATTACTCCCCAAATAATCTAAACCAGTGAATTGAGAAAACTCATCAAAAGTCATCTCAATTCTTTTGTTCTTAACCTCGGCAGAAAATCCTATGTTATCCATTTCCAAAGTGCAGTAGAATGCCTTAATCAGAGTTAGGTAAATGTCACTTTTAGTTTGCAGGAATTCACTTAGCTTGTAGTGTTATAAGATCTTGTGAAAAGTAAATCCATTCTTCTCAAAATAATTGAAATCCACAGTTCTTGCTTCATGAGTATCTCCATGCTTAAAATCTTTCTTATAAAGCATGATATATTCTTAATCAGAGAAATACCTTTTGAGCAATTCAATCTCAGCATTAAGATCTTCATCGTATTCTTCTTCTTCCTCTTCTGTCCTCTTCCTCTTTTTCTGTCCAGCCTTTTTCTTGGGTGTTTCCTTAGCCACCTTCTTCTTTACTTCTTTCTTCTTTGGTGCTGGTTTTGATGTCTCACCCATATTTTCCTTTCCTTTGGAATCCTTTCTCTTAGCCAGTTCCTTGATTTGTTGCTTTCCTTGCCTCTGAGAGGTTTGGGGTTTCTCCATTTCCTTCCTCTTAGGGCGTGAAGGTATTGCTATGGTGGAAGGTTGCTGAGGTGTGGAGGAATGAGTTGAGGATGATGATGTAGAGTTGGAGGGAACTGGTGTAGAGGGTGCGGTTTGATTCACATGAGCCATTTGAGTAATTTTTGAGCTCTGCTAGGGTTTTGGGTGTTGAAGATTTGATTTAGAAATGTGAAAAATTTGGAGGGAAAGTTAGGTATTTATAGAATTTTATCAGTTAATTGATGTATCAATCGATTTATTAATGGTTTTTAGCTTGATCAAAACTTCATTCAATCGATGTACAATGTATCAGGATTGAATTTTGAGCTATGTCAATCAATGTGTCAATCGATGTATAGCCTAAGTCAGAGAGTACCAAGTTCTGAAGTTTGAACTCAATCGATGTTTAAATCGATGTATAAGCCATGTTAGAGAGTCCAACAATAGCAGTATACACTCAATCAATGTAGAAATCGATGTATAGGGCAAGTCAGTGAGTCGCAAGTTCTGGAAACTTCACTCAATCGATATTACAATTGATGTAACTACAAGGTTATCAATTTTAACCCAAGTAAATCGATGTATCAATCGATTCATAAGCACTTACAAAGAGTAGTGCTTCTTGGATCAGTAGATCAATCGATGTACAAATCGATTTATAGCATATATGATTGAGATTTTTAGATTTTCATAGCAGGTAAATCGATGTTGAAATCGATGTATAAGGACTTCTAGAGAGTGATGTTTTCTGATTTTGTCTAACAATCGATGTGTCAATCGTTGTGCTAGTGTTTATATGCCTAAAAGACTTTGATCAATCGATGTAACAATCGATGTAAATGTGTTAAAATCAGTTTTTTAGATTTATACATGGATTGCACAATCTGTGTACTAGCTTTGAGGTTATGGTTTTGGCTTAAGCTAATCGATTGTCTAATCGATGCACAGAGATCAAGTATCAAACAATCATGCATTCAATCATTCAAAACATCAAGCATAGGTTGGGTCAATTATTCCCAATTCTCTTCATATATAATAGAAGCTTTCTTTAGCTAATGGTTTAGTGAAAATATCAGCTAATTGCTTAGATGTATCAATATATTCATAACTATATCTCCACTTTGAATATGATCCCTTATGAAATGATGTCTTATTTCAATATGTTTGGTTCTAGAATGCATTATAGGATTCTTAGTTAGATTTATAGCACTAGTGTTGTCACATTTGATTGGCACTTTATCTAAGAGAACACCATAGTCAATGAGTTGTTGTTTCATCCAAAGGATTTGTGCACAACAACTTCCTACTACAACATATTATGCTTCAGCAGTTGACAAAGCCACACTTGTTTATTTCTTACTAAACTAGGAAACTAGTGAGTTCCCATGTAAGTGGAATGTTCCACTAGTACACTTCCTATCCAACTTGCATCCAGCAAAGTCAGAGTCAGAGTATCCTATTAGATTACAAGTTGATCCCTTAGCATACCATAAACCCATATCTTTAGTTCCTAGAAAATATTTCATGATTCTTTTTACAGTCGTTAAATGAGATTCCTTAGGGTTTGATTGATATCTTGCACACATGCAAACACTAAACATTATATCAAGCCTACTAGCTGTAAGGTAAAGTAAGGAGCCAATCGTACCTCTGTACTTGGATATGTCTACAGTTTTACCTTTTTCATCCTTGTCCAAGTAACATGATGGACTCATTGGAGTTGCCATTTCCTTTGCATTCTCCATGCCAAACTTCTTCAGTAGTTCCTTGCATTATTTTGCTTGGCTTATGAGGGTTCTATCATCACATTGTTTAATTTGAAGTCCCAGGAATAAAGTGAGTTCTCCCATCATGGACATCTCAAATTCATTTTGCATCAACTTGGAAAATTCCTTACACAGTGAATCATTAGTAGCACCAAATATAATATCATCAACATATATTTGTACAAGTTGTATATTTTGACATTTTCTTTTTGTGAAATGTGTTGGGTCAACCTCGCCTCTAGTAAAACCTTTTTGCAATAAAAAGTTACTCAATCTTTCATACCAAGCTCTTGGAGCTTGTTTAAGTCCATATAGGGCTTTGGTAAGTTTATAAACATGATTGAGAAATTCATTTATTTCAAAACCAGGTGGTTGACCAACATATAATTCTTCTTGTATAAAACCATTTAGGAATGCACTTTTAACATCCATTTGATATAACTTGAAATTCATGATACATGAATATGCTAGCAACATTCTAATAGCTTCTAATCTAGCCACAGGTGCATATGTCTCATCATAATCTATTCCTTCTTCTTGATTATTGCCTTTGGCTACTAATGTAGCTTTATTCCTTACTATGATTCCATTTTTATCAAGTTTGTCCCTAAAACCCATTTTGTACCAATTAATTGTTTATCCTTGGGTTTTGATTCAAGTTCCCAAACTTTGTTTCTTTCAAACTGATTAAGTTCTTCTTGCATTGCCATTATTCAGTTTTCCTCAACTATTGCATCATCTATAGTTTTTGGTTCAATTTGAGAAACAAAGGCCATGTTGTTACATGCATTTCCTAAAAAGTGTCTAGTAGTTACCCCTTTGGATATTTCACCAATAATATTGTCTAGAGGGTGATTCTTTGCAATTTTCCACTCCTTAGGTAGTTCATCATTTTGTTCCTCTACTGGATTCTCCACAACTTCTTCCACTTTTGTATTATCTTGCTTTTCTGCAAATTGAGTTTCTTCGGATGTTTCTGCAGCATCATCACAAATATCCTTTCCCAACCTTTTGGGGTTAGTTTCATCAAATGTAACATGTACAGATTCTTCTATAGTTTGAGTTCTTCTATTGTAAACTCTAAAAGCTTTACTAGATAAAGAATAGCCTAGGAAAATACCTTCATCAGCTTTAGGATCAATTTTACCTAGATTATCCTTGCCATTATTTAGCACAATAAATTTACAAACAAAGACATGAAGGTGAGAAATATTTGGTTTTCTGCCCTTATATAACTCATATGGAGTTTTGTTTAATATTAGTCTAATCAAGACTTTATTTAGTACATAGCAAGTTGTACCAACAACATCTACCCAAAAGTATTTTGGCTTATTAGAGTCATTCAACATGGTTCTAGCAATCTCCTCAAGAGATCTATTTTTCCTCTCAACTACTCCATTTGGTTGTGAAGTTCTAGGTGTTGAAAAGTTATGTTGTATACCATGTTAATCAAGACTTTATTTGAGTTAAATTCTACCTTATACCCTTTGTTACAAAGTTGACTTATGCTTAGAAGATTGTGTTTGAGTCCTTCAACATAGGGAACTCCTTCAATATTAGTTGTTGGACTTTTTCCAATAATGCCAACACCAAGTATTCTACCTTTGTTGTTTTCACCATATGTTACATTTCCACCTTGTTTGGAAGTAAAGGAAATCGATCTTGTGATGTCTCCAATCATGTTTTTGGAGCAGCCACTATCTAAATACTAACTTGAGCTTTTAGCCTTCAAACACACCTACAAAACAGATTTTTAACCATTTGTCTTAGGCACCCAAATTTTGTTGGGTCCTTTGGTGTTAGTCTTGACATAAGTTCCCTTAGGAACCCATATTTGTTTGATGCTTATCCTTGAAGGATTTCTAAAGTAGCATGTAGAAGCAATGTGTCCATTTCTTTCATAATAGAAACATTTGACAAAAGGACTAGTAGATGACTTAGGTGTAACAAAGAGTTTCTTAAAAGCTTTTTCATGTATTGCTGGTTGGTAACCTATTCCAGCTTTATCATATACTCCTTTTTGTTGTCCTAATATGGAATTTAGGTTATCTTTTCCCATTGTGAATTTAGATAGAGTATTTTCAGTTTTTCTACCTCTTTTTCCAGAATATTGCAATTAGAGCATGTAGAACTAGATGCACTTAGTCTACTGTTTTTAGCTTCTAATTCCTTATTCTTAATTTGCAGGGGGTCTTGCTAGAGAAGCCTTTTCTCCCAAGATGTCATTTGAAGCCATCCTCTTAAGCTGTTAAGCTTTACACAAGAGTGAAAGCTCTGATGCCACTTGTTGGTTGTGGCTTCTAGATACTCAAGAAGGGGGGTTGAATTGAGTATGTGTGATTTTTGAAAAATTTTCCCTTTTATGCAAAAACTGAAACTTTTCTAAATTTCTTGAAAAGGTTTTGTCAACCAACTAACCAAAACAAGTTTTTTCTTAATGAATTGATTCAAGACTTTGTTCTTTTAATAAGAAAGATAAATAAAAAGACTGATTTCAGATATTCAGCAATCACAAATTAATCCTTATTAATTAGCCTAATCATACATTCATGAAATGAAAGCAATTAAGAGAGTTAAGGGATAGAGAGAAATGCAAATCGAGATTTTATCCTGGTTCAGCTACCTCCTCTGGTAACCTACATCCAATGCCCACTTCACAGTGAGTTTCGTCCACTAAAATCAAAACAATTACAGGATTCTTTAGAAGCTTGAACTCTCAGGTTCCTTCTACCCAATTGAAAGCTTTTCATCCATAGCAATCTTGTAATTCCCAAGAGTCCCTTATACTCTTGTCAAACCACCAAGAGTTCCTTCTACTCTTGATCTACACAGAGAGAATGCCTTCTCTCTAATCTTCCTTTTGCAGTAAGAAAGGTTTTTTATTCTGATTCTAAGAAATCAAGTATTACAAATTGAAGCTCTAACAAAAATATTTCAAGTATTATCAACGAAAAGCTCTCTAAATGATTTTCGTGTTTAATCTCAGTATTGAATGAAATATGTTGTTTAGAAAGTGTTTGCCCATGCCTTTATATAGTAGTATATCAAAATAGAACCGTTGGGCACACTTCAAAAGTCAGTTAAAATCAAAACAAACTTTCCTTGAAAAATTCAGTTATAAGTTAATTGATTGTGTAATTGATGTATTAATCAAAGATTCAATTTTTGTAACTGAATACATTGATTGCCAAATCAATTGTGTTCTTGGAAATTCTTGATTTTGACTGATACATAGATGTGAACATTGATTGTATTTTTGAAAATCATAAGCATTCTTAGTCGAGAAGTCTTTACATCGATTGGTCAATCGATTGAAAATTGGTTTCAAAAGTATTTGCCTCTGTTTGGGTTTATGCATAGATGTACTAATCGATTGTTCTTACATTTTCAAAAGACTTTACTTTTGTTATGTGGTTACATCGATGTACCAATCGACTGGATGCATATTACAACAAATATTGGCTTCTGTTTAGCCTTATGCATCGATTGTGTGATAAGCCTCTGGCTCATCTAGTTTTATGGCTAGTATGACCAGGGTTTTGTGCAAATTATATCCTATTTTCACCCAAATTAGATTAGATTGTCCTCAAGCAAGGTTTTGAGTCTCTAAAGTAGTTTTAGGTTAATTTAGCCAGTTTTGAGTCAAATAATGCACTTATAGCTGTGTCTTTGTTTTCAGATTAAGTTGGAAGTCAAGAGAATAAAGAAACAGGGGATTCACCTCGCGAGAGTTTCTTCGCCTCGCGAACCTAAAAGCCAGCAGAACAGTGAAAATGTCATCCTCTCTGGTTCGCCCCGCGAACAGCTATTCGCCTCGCGACCCCGAAGGCTGACTGTTCCAGGAAAATGCAAGGTTTCTGTGTCGCCTTGCGAACACTTGACTCGCCTCGCGAGTAATCCAACCCTGGAAGACCAGAAGCTATCACGGTTTAACCATGCTGAAGGTCACGGCTGTGACAGTTTGGAACTTGAAGAGTCTCGCCTCGTGAGTAGTCCTTCGCCCCGCGAGAATACCAAGCGTTGCTAACTTTTCACAATATTCGCCTCACGAAGGTGTGCTCGCCTCGCGAGTGGACTTAATTTATGATTAGTATAAATTTCCATTCTGAACAGCTTGAAAGGACTTTTGCTTCTCCATTGTTCTGTTTACATATTTTTCTGTGTGTATTTCGTTTTCATGGAGAACTAAATTTCATACATTAATCTATTGTAATTGATTTCTACTGTACTTGAGGTTCTGTAATATCTGTTTTGTATGTTTTTCCCTTTTCAATGCCATATTATACATTTCTGTTTGTTTAATTCAGGAGTGTATAGTGTTGTGTTGATTCATTTCAGTGATGTTATGTTCCTATACTTAATCGCGTTTGTTTAATTCGCGTGTGTTCATTCATGTTCGTTTAGTTCATGAGGGCTTAACCCCGTTTGTTTAATTCGGGAATAGGAACATATATCCGTAGTAGCGATTTTGTTTGTTAATTGTTACTACAACTGAAAGGGGAATAGAATCTGCTTAGGGCTTGGGATTACATGAACCGATGATAGTTGTGAAATCAAGAACAATAGATTAATCGTTTTTGGCCATTTGATAACCTTTTTTTTAACTGCCTTGTTTTATTGCTCTGTTTTCATTGTTTTATTTTCTTTGATTGCATCCAAACAACCCCACCCCCCCCCCCCCCCCCCCCCCCCCAAAAAAAAAAAACTGATTTTTGTGAAAAATAACACTTTAAGAGTAGGAAATTTGAAAACTGCATGCTGGATTTGGGAGCCTCCATAAATGTCATGCCTACCTCCATCTTTAATAACCTTGATCTTGGGCCTTTGCAGTATACAGGTCTCACCATCCAGTTGGCTAACAGGACCAGTGCCCGACCCATGGGAATGGTAGAAGATGTGCTAGTGCAAGTTGATGATTTGATCTTCCCTGCTGACTTCTACATCTTAGACATGGCAGGAGAGACACATTCTAGTAGATCACCAATAATCTTGGGCAGACCATTCATGAAGACAGCCAAGACTAAGATTGATGTGAATGATGGGACTATGTCTATGGAGTTTGGTGATATTGTGGCCAAGTTCAAGATCTTTGATGCTATGAAACACCCACTGGAGGAGCACTCGGTTTTCAAACTAGAGTTGCTTTCTGAGCTTATTGAGGATACCCATGAGGACTTTATTTCTGATTTTCCATTCATTTCTGGTTTTGATGATTTGTATTCATGTACTAACTGTCATCGACACTAACCCTTGTTCTGTTTGTCTTGAGTTTCTTGATTCAACCTTGCGGGGTGATAGTGATAGTGAGAGTGAAGGCATGTCGTTCGAGTAGAAGTCCTTGACATCTTGGCTACTCCTAATGTACCATCTGTTGAGCAGCCACCATCCTTAGAGCTCAAGCCACTTCCTGGGAACCTGAAGTATGCCTACCTGGAGACAAATGAAAAACTTCCAGCCATCATTTCCTCCAGCCTTGACTCTGACCAGGAAGCAAAACTATTGGAGGTTCTGAAGAAGCACAAGAAGGCTATTGGGTGGACATTGGCTGATATTCCAGGAATTAGCCCCTCCAGATGCATGCACAGAATTCTATTGGAGGATGGAGCTAAACCAGTTAGACAGGCCCAAAGGCAACTAAACCCATTGATTTTGGATGTGGTGAAGAAAGATGTGACTAAGCTTCTGCAGGCAGGTATTATATACCCCATCTCTGATAGTACTTGGGTAAGTCCGGTGCAAGTTGTACCAAAGAAGTCCGGTCTCACAGTAGTTAGGAATGATAATAATGAGCTTGTACCTACTAGAGTCCAGAATAGCTGGCGAGTCTGTATAGATTATAGGAAGTTGAACCAGGCCACCAGAAAGGATCACTTTCCTTTGCCGTTCATAGATCAGATGCTGGATCGGCTGGCTGGTAAATCTCATTATTGCTTTCTTGATGGTTTTTCCGGGTATTTCCAGATCCATATTGCCCCTGAGGATCAGGAAAAGACCACTTTCACGTGCCCCTTCGGTACGTTTGCCTATAGGAGGATGCCATTTGGCCTTTGTAATGCTCCTGGCACCTTCCAAAGATGCATGCTTAGCATTTTCTCTGAATTTATTGAAAATTGCATAGAGGTGTTCATGGATGACTTCACTGTATATGGCTCCTCATTTGATGCATGTCTGCATAGTCTGAGTTTAGTTCTACAAAGATGCATTGAGACTGATTTGATTTTGAACTATGAGAAATGTCACTTTATGGTAGAGCAGGGGATTGTTTTGGGTCATGTAATTTCTAAAGAGGGTATTTCAGTAGATCCTGCAAAAATTGATGTGATTTCTTCATTGCCTTACCCATCTTGCGTACGCGAGATCCGTTCTTTTCTTGGACATGCAGGTTTCTACAGGCGCTTTATAAAGGACTTCAGCAAGATAGCTCTGCCATTGTCAAACCTGCTGAAGAATGATGCCCTGTTCCATTTTGATGATCATTGCAAGGAGGCATTTGACTACCTGAAAAAAGCATTGACATCTACCCCCATCATCCAGCCCCCAGACTGGACACTCCCTTTTGAACTAATGTGTGATGCTTCCAATTTTGCTGTGGGAGCGGTTCTGGCACAAAGGGTGGGCAAGGCTGCCCATGTAATTCATTATGCTTCTAGGACATTAGATGATGCACAATCAAATTACACCACCACTGAGAAAGAACTGCTAGCTGTTGTATTTGCACTTGATAAGGTTAGGTCATATTTGCTAGGTTCTAGGGTTATTGTTTTCACTGACCATGCAGCTCTGAAGTACCTGTTAAAGAAACCAGAAGCTAAGCCAAGATTGATCCGGTGGATGCTTTTGCTCCAAGAATTCAATGTGGAGATAAAAGACAAGAGTGGAGCTGAAAATTTGGTAGCCGATCACTTGAGCCGAATAGCAAGGGATGAGGATCCTTCTCCCATCCAAGATGATTTCCCTGATGAGAGACTTCTACATCTGTATGGGGTAACCCCCTGGTTTGCTGACATAGTTAACTTTATTGTTGCTGGTATTGTTCCTGCAGGTACAAGTAGACATAAGTTCCACAAGCTCAAGAGCGATGCAAAGTACTATGTGTGGGATGATCCCTACCTTTGGAAGTTTTGCAGTGATCAGGTGATTCGGAGGTGTGTCCCCGATCATGAGACAGAGTCCATTTTGCACTTCTCACATGCCTCTCAAGTTGGAGGACATTTTGGACCACAAAGGACAGCAAGAAAAGTCCTGGATTCTGGGTTTTACTGGTCCACAATTTTTAGAGATGCCTATGAGGTTTACAAGAATTGCAAGGAATGTCAAACAGCAGGCCCTGCCATCACTCGTAGGAGTGAGATGCCTCAGCAGCCCGTGCTTTATTGTGAGGTTTTTGATGTGTGGGGGATTGATTTTATGGGTCATTTCCCTCCTTCTTTTGGTTTTGTATATATTCTTTTGGCTGTAGATTATGTTTCAAAGTGGGTGGAAGAAATCCCCACTAGGACTAACGATGCTAAAGTTGTTTCCAAATTTGTTAGGTCCAACATTTTTTGCAGGTTTGGCATACCTAAGGCTATCATCAGTGACCAGGGCACTCACTTCTGCAACAGAACCATGGAAGCCTTACTCAGAAAATATGGGGTTGTACATAGAGTTTCCACTGCTTACCATCCCTAGACCAATGGCCAGGCTGAAATATCAAACAGGGAGATCAAGCAAATTCTAGAGAAGATGGTGCAGCCGAATAGAAAGGAATGGAGCCGCCGTCTGGAAGACACACTGTGGGCTCAGAGGACCGATTTCAAGACACCTATAGGAATGTCCCCCTTCAGGCTTGTATTTGGTAAGGCATGTCACCTCCCGGTGGAAGTTGAGCACCGTGCATACTGGGCAGTCAAGTGCTGTAACTTGGACATGAAGGAAGCTGGTGTTGAAAGAAAACTGCAGTTGCAGCAACTTGAGGAGCTTAGGCTAGAAGCTTATGAAAGCTCCAGGATTTATAAAGAGAAAACAAAACTTTTTCATGATAGGATGATTGCTAGGAAAGAATTTTTTGTGGGTCAGAAAGTCTTACTGTTTAATTCCCGCCTGAAATTGATGGCTGGGAAACTTAGGTCCATGTGGAATGGACCATTTGTTGTTACTAATGTGTTTCCTTATGGTGCAGTAGAGATCAAAGATGCAGGCACGATCAAAACCTTCAAGGTTAACGGGCAGAGGCTGAAGCCATTCCATGGTGTGGATGCTGGTGACCCTGTGGATGCTAATGTTGAGGAGCTCTCCTTGGAAGCTCCCACCTACACTGACACTTGATCAGGGAGTTCCCTTTCCTTTCCCTCACTCTGATTTTATTGTTATGTTGTTTCATTGGGGACAATGCATGTTTTAAGTGTGGGGGAGGGAAATAGTTGTAGTTTTGTTGTGTCTTATTTTTTATTTTCCTTTTCTTTTAATAAAGCTCCTGAATAATTTGAGAAGCTCAGGAGTTGTGTTGAGTCTTTTGTTGGAAAGTTTGCTGGATGTTGATTGATTTTGCACAAATTGATTGCATGATTGATGTGATGATTCCCGCTAGGCTGAAAAATTTTTGTTTGTGAAAAGTGATCCCCATGTTATTGAAAACTGAACTTTGAGATATTTAGTTATGATGGCATGATTTTTGATAAGTTTGGGGTGATAGGGAAGCACACACTAGGGATAGAATCTCTGTCAAACAATTTGCATGAATGTCCAGGTGAGGTTTTGAGCCTCCAACATGTTTTTGACTGTGTGAACTCACTTTCAAGTTGCACTTTCCTGAATTTGCTTGAGTCTCTTTTTGGTTTGCATGATTATGTGTTTGCTTCAGATGATTTAGGCATTTTCCTTGTAAATAGCTACTTAGACTAAAATAACCATCCCTAATGCATGTTCCTTAGTTAGCCCCATTGAGCCTGATTAGCCTATTAATTCTTGTTAACCTTATGTTATAAGCTAAAATCTGGAAAACCATGTTAACCCGATCTTAGGATTAGGAGAGCATGGAATCTTAGAAAGAGAAAAGGTTGCAAGAAACTAAGTTTGGGGTGGCTGCAAGGTGTAATATGTTTTTGGGATTGAGAAAAAAAGAAGACCTTTGGAGCCAAAGGCTTGTAGAAAAAAAACAAAAAAAAAAGAGAAAAGAAAGAAAAGTGTATAAATGTTAAAAAAATAAAAAATAAAAAATAAAAGTATTAGGAAAAAAAGAAAGGCTGTAGCCACCCAAGGCATAAAGAAAAATGAGAAAAGGAACTTGAGTGGAATTTCAATGTTTTGAAGTGTTTCATGCTCTCTTAGTTCCTAGGGTCTTCAGCCTAGTTCCTTTGTATATCCTACCCTTAGCCAGGCCCCATTACAACCCATAAAAGACCTTTTGATGTTGCTTGCATGTTTTCTGTGGGAATCATTGGGAGATGAAAATCAAATTTATGGGAAGTGTTCTTGAAAAGTGAAATTGAGTGCAATGTTGATAGCCTGACACAAACTGAGCGATTGAGTGAACACTAAATGCCCTTGTGAGGAAGGCAGTTGTTTGAATTTGGTGATCTCTCTCTTGTGTGTAACCCGGATCCCCTGCTTAGATTGATGATTGTTTGAATGATGAAATTCTCAATTGTTTAGAATGAATGATTGTGGGGATTGCTTTGCTTGAAAGGGGGGACAATGAAGAAAACTGTTTTGATGAAACTGCTTGAATTTGTGTAAGGTTGATTGAATCTTTTAAGCTTGCCAGGTTTTGAGTCTTTTTGATTTTTGAGTCTTAGTTTGCTTGGGGACAAGCAAAGTTTAAGTTTGGGGTATTTTGATAAGCCTCTGGCTCATCTAGTTTTATGGCTAGTATGACCAGGGTTTTGTGCAAATTATATCCTATTTTCACCCAAATTAGATTAGATTGTCCTCAAGCAAGGTTTTGAGTCTCTAAAGTAGTTTTAGGTTAATTTAGCCAGTTTTGAGTCAAATAATGCACTTATAGCTGTGTCTTTGTTTTCAGGTTAAGTTGGAAGTCAAGAGAATAAAGAAACAGGGGATTCGCCTCGCGAGAGTTTCTTCGTCTCGCGAACCTGAAAGCCAGCAGAACAGTGAAAATGTCATCCTCTCTGGTTCGCCCCGCGAACAGTTATTCGCCTCGCGACCCCGAAGGCATACTGTTCCAGGAAAATGCAAGGTTTCTGTGTCGCCTCGCGAACACTTGACTCGCCTCGCGAGTAATCCAACCCTGGAAGACCAGAAGCTATCACGGTTTAACCATGCTGAAGGTCACGGCTATGACAGTTTGGAACTTGAAGAGTCTCGCCTCGCGAGTAGTCCTTCGCCCCGCGAGAATACCAAGCGTTGCTGACTTTTCACAATATTCGCCTCGCGAAGGTGTGCTCGCCTCGCGAGTGGACTTAATTTCTAAATAGTATAAATTGCCATTCTGAACAGCTTGAAAGGAATTTTGCTTCTCCATTGTTCTGTTTACATATTTTTTTGTGTGTATTTCGTTTTCATGGAGAACTAAATTTCATAGATTAATCTATTGTAATTGATTTCTGCTGTACTTAAGGTTCTGTAATCTCTGTTTTGTATGTTTTTCCCTTTTCAATGCCATATTATACATTTCTGTTTGTTTAATTCAGGAGTGTATAGTGTTGTGTTGATTCATTTCAGTGATGTTATGTTCCTATACTTAATCGCGTTTGTTTAATTCGCGTGTGTTCATTCATGTTCGTTTAGTTCATGAGGGCTTAACCCCGTTTGTTTAATTCGGGAATAGGAACATATATCCGTAGTAGCGATTTCGTTTGTTAATTGTTACTACAACTGAAAAGGGAATAGAATCTGCTTAGGGCTTGGGATTACATGAACCGATGATAGTTGTGAAATCAAGAACAGTAGATTAATCGTTTTTGGCCATTTGATAACCTTTTTTTTGAACTGCCTTGTTTAATTGCTCTGTTTTCATTGTTTTATTTTCTTTGATTGCATCCAAAGAAACACCCCCCCCCCCCAACCCCCCAAAAAAAACTGATTTTTGTGAAAAATAACACTTTAAGAGTCCTTGTGAGACGACATCCGAGTTGTCGCCCTAACTACAGTTTTAAAACCCGCTCGTTCTTTTTGGCGTGTGCGCGACAGCGCGACCATTGTGCAATCGATTGTATGCTTCTTTCAAAAAGTGTTAGCTTCTGTTTCACCTTACACATCGGTTGTGCAATCGATTTACAGAAGCTTGTTTTGCATATTTATCAAGTCAGTCAAAATCAATCGATGTATACATTGATGGATACTATTTATACATTGATGTACACAGAGGTTTTCATTAAAAGTTAGTTAATTAACTGAAAGTACATCGATGTACACATAGATGTACAGATCTTTCAATTAATTCTTTTTCATTCTAAGTTAATTTTATTTTATGAAAAACCTTTTTGATTTGTTTTTGAGAGAGCTATTTTCACAAAGAAAAACATAAAATTTCATTTACATCAAAATCTAATATTACTTGAAATCCCTTGTGATTCATCTTTGTAATTCTTCATCTTCAAGCATTCCTTCAAGTTCCTTCTTTTTCTCCTTTGATCCTTTGCATCCTTTTCCTTGTACTGATGATATCTTATACAAACATTTAAGCTTGGCAAGAAATTAGTGAATCAAAGTGTAATTCAAGTTAGTTTGGTCATTAATCAAAACACAATAGGGTCATTTTTCCACAAGTTTCGTCCAAGACACAAATCCATCTTTTTCTTTTCTACCAAATCTTGACCCTTCTCCGGATGCATCAATAAGAGTACCACCATGAGCCACCGCGAAAACCCTCCATGTCTGTCATCTTTACTCCACCTGAATCTCCACCATAGCCTCTGTCTTGTACCACGGGCAGATTTGCGAAGCGCCGCCATTTGCGTAGGACCACTGCACAAGGTTGCCGCTGTATCGTCCCACCGACACGAGCCGCTTCCTTCCGCCATTTGTTACGCCTCCCTGGTTTGTGCCATTTGCACCAACCTGCTCCAACAAGAACACACACAACAACCCAATCCAAAGAAGAACAATAACAAAGAAATAATGACAAAGAATGAAACTATTATGAACAGACAGAAATTGAAAACACATTCTTCAACCTCTTCCTTATAGTTTCCCTTTCTTTCATTCTCATAGTTCGATTTCTGTTCTTCACCTAAAAATCGATTATGACCTCATTGGTTCTTGATTCGCACCTCCATAATCGATTACCTAACCTATGTTCTTGATTCCTCTGCTTCTCACAGTCACTGTTTCATGCATCCCCACAGATGGCACCTCTTGTTGGGTTTTTTGGGCCACGAAACATCAAGCACCATGAAAAACAAGACACAAGAACATTAAATATGCAAATCAATCATCTCAAGAACTAATCGAAACTAAAGAAGAGATAAAGCGGTAAAAGAAGATGAACATCAAGATTTTAGTGGTTCGACCATTGTGGCCTACGTCTACAGGAGAGAGAGCAACAAATCATCATCTCCTATTCACTATCTTGGTACCAGAGATACAAGTGCTTTACAATAGAAACCTCCCTCAACCCTTGCATATTCTTGCTACACCCATGAATCACACATCATGCCTCCAAGAACTACACCCAAGGTTGGTGTTTCCACTCCTATACATTTTCCCTATCTCTCTCATAATCACTACATGATTTCCTCCCTCAAGATAGTATTTCCTCACACACAATCCCTCTCTTCTTTTCACACACCTCTATGTATTGTGTCTAGAGTTGTGATCTCATCCTATCACATGATATCTATTTATAGACTTATGTGAGTCTCGATCCATATGAAGTAACCAATCCTTGTGAAGCTTATACAAGTTAGTTATTGCACCAACTAACTAACCAACTTCTCAACTGATTGCAACTAGTCACTCCATAATCGATTATCCGGTTGACCATAATCGGTTATGCTATCTCTGTCTCAGACGCCTTTTCAGATACTATCCATAATCGACTACCCTACCCTATTGCTGGTTTTGAGTCATATCTCAACAGGGAAAGAGGAAAATAAAATACTAACAAAATCCTTCACCTTAACTATTACCAAACTATGTACCTACTACCTAGGATGAGAATGGGTAAATGAAGATGTCGTTGGTTTAAATATCAAGCTCTAGGTTCTGTTTGTCTTTCTCAACTAGCACTAAGATTAGAATAGAAGTCTCCAACAACACTAACTTTTTCTCCATCCCGCTTTATTTCTCTTCTTCTATCTTCTCATTTCTTTTGTCCTTTCTTCTCACTAGGATGGGAATCGGTTTAAACTATGGGCTCATATATCTTTTGGCAAACATGGGCTAGAGCATAATCAAGTAATTGGGCAATAGACATGAATTTTTATTGATGCAATTTTTTTTTGGTATTTTCCTTCTTTGCTATTTTTTCCTAATTGAAGGGTTATTTTATTTTTTGGTATTTTCCTTCTTTGCTATTTTTATTGAAGGACTAAATGATAAATATTACATGTGTGATTTGGATACCGCTCCTGAAAAGAAACCAGAATCAAGGTTACAAAAGATCACCAAAAAATATCCAGCCTAGGAACCAATACCCACTATGAACCGTATGTATACCACCAACTAAGCCCATTTACTATCATTTACAAGTTTAACCCAGTAAAAAAATGGACCACATAGCTAAAAGTTGTTACAAAGCCAAATAGCAATATAGCATAGAACCCATCGTCCCACCATAGTTTTTGGACTGCTAAGACTCAATGTTCGGCTCATATAGATGGCTTCATGAAGCCCAATAGAATGCCAATATTCTTTCTTAGCCTCATTGAATCACTTAAATTAGGCTTGATAATTTGGTAACAGATTTGGGGAGCCAAGGTTTGGTGATGATAGTATCGAGCATGAAGTAAAAAATTTCGAGCAAGTGGAGGTAACGATAGAAGGGTTTTTTAGGAGAATGGAGTTTCAAGCAAAAGAAAGGTGCACCCCCCCCCCCCCCCCCCTCCCTCCCTCCAATTTGCCACATGAATTGGTCAAATATTCAAAATTTGGGGTTGGACTTTCAGTACAGTCAAAGTGTATATATATATAGTACATGTAATCTTTGTATTTGAAAAAAAAGTTTTTTATGATTACCCAATAATCCCGAAGGTGGCGGTGCTCAGTGCGGCTGTTCATGGCTGGGACATGGCAGTGCTAACATGGAGGAACTAGACGGTGATGTTGGAACCAAAGTGGTTCTGGTTTATTTAATCTCTAGGTTTTGATGTTAACAAAAGGATTAAAATTTCTTGGCAAAGTGTTAGTTGAGATATAACAAGTGAGTTCAGTTTATGCAGGAATATCCAAAATAATACAAGGTATACAATGCTTGGACTCTTGCAAAGAATTACCCATCCAAAGGTTATTTAAACTGTTTATATTTTAATCATTAAACAGATGGCTAACTAAAATTCAGTAGACGTCCATAGTAGCCACATCAGTAGACAGTGTTCTCCTTGAAACTCAAGTATACATCCATAGTGTCTAACTAAAATTCAATAGACGTCCATAGTGCCACGTCATTGGATGGAGTTTCTCTAAGGACTTAGCAAGTCCAAAGACTTGTGTGGACGAGCGCTTCTACCACACCAGTGGACGAGCAGAATAAAACCTTGTGTAGACGCATTCTAAAACTGAGTGCCTGTAGACGATTCCACTTCTTCTATATCTTTACTACCTTGAATATGATTTAATGCAATCTGGACCACATTGAAACTATTTCAAATGATTGATATTTATTTCAATGGAATATATGTTCTTTATAATTGTTTTATCTGGTTAATGTCTTGTTCCTTTATGAGAAAATTCATAGTACTTTCAAGGAAATACAAAAAGCAAATAGTACAACTAGAATTACAAAACGATTTGTACGATGACAACTTTATTGCTGGACAAAAGCTGGGTTATACACAAAGGAGGAAAGAAAGTTTTTAAGGTACAATTGCTCAGGACAGTGAGCATCTATTTGGTTATTTTCTGATAACCAAGGATGCTTTTCAACACGGACAAAATCAAGCTATCAGTCTCAACAGATATCATGCATTTAATGCTATCTCTATAACGGGACTATTCAAATAACCGTTGAAGATTTACAAGAGATGTTGAAGACCACTATATATATAGAAGGTCTCAAGCATTAAAGAACAACTTTTGCCATTTCAACAATTACAAAATATTCAAAGCTCATATTCTCGTTGTAAAGCAAAAGTCTGTAATTCTTAAGGTTTAATATTTGTAAAAAAATATTCAGTAGATCTTAAACCTTCATACCCTCACATATAGTGAGTTAGAAAGATCTCAGAAAAATTCATGCAATTGTATTAGAGCCCGAAGAGGCTTGGCAAGAAAGCAATGCTTGTAGCCTGGAGAGGTGTAGAATACTTGTTGTAGAAACTATTTGAAAATAGTGGAGAAAATCTTTCAAGTCGAAGGGACAGGATGTAGCTCTTGATTGGAAGAGAGTGAACCTGGATAAAATACCTGAGTGTATTTTCTATCCCTTATCTTTTACAGTTTTATTTATTTATACTTACTGAGGGATTTGATTTTGGTTTTGTTAATCTTTTAAAAAAGATTTCTCGTGTGCTTAAACTTTTTATCTTTTGCTTGCGAAAAGGTTTCTCAAAAAAGGTTTTTGCGAAAATAATTAACAAACACAATTCAAACCCCCTTCTTGTGTTTTCCTGTGCCAACTTCAGTTGGTATTAGAACTCAGCCTTGACAGGGTTAAGCATCTAACGAGTGCTAAGGCAATACGATCCTACGATCATGGATACAGAAGCACAACCTATCAACAGACCCCTTCTCTTTGATGGAACTGATTATGATTATTGGAAAAAGGGGATGATGGCATTTTTGTGTTTTCCTGTGCCAACTTCATGTGAGGCTTGGCCGGTCGTCGTCACTCCTTCATGTTTTTGGCCGATCGATTTTAATTGGTTTTGTACTCACCATCGTGCTTGTGCACTCGAACGGTGGGGAAACCAATCTTGAGGTTGGTAGGACCTATAGCACCATGAACAATAGTCGGAGAAGGTTGCTGGTCGTTCCACGAAGTTACCTTTCACACAGAAGAAACCAAGTCATGGAACAGGAAGGGAAGAAAGGTTCTGGGTCATGGAATTCTGGTTTTTGGTTTTTTATTTTTCATAAAAAAGTATTTCAGATTACTTTTGTTAAAATTGGGACTTTAAGCAAATACAAAAATACGGTACTTTTTTTTTTTGCAAATATATAACTTGTTTTGACCAATTGAAAAGTCAAAATGTCATGTGCGTTTGCAACAAATAATGTTGTGATTAGGGATGTAAAAGAACATTAATATGCGGGTATATAGATAGACCCCCACTATCCGCTCCATTGGATGAATTTCATACCCATCCCCACCCCGTATTCGTGTGGGTATTCATCTTACGGGTTTTAAACAAATTTATCAATATTTGTGGGTATCCATGGATATTCAAACACCTCACAAATTATTGAATATTAGACTAAATTATTTATACCCCTATCTTGATATCATTCACACATTAGCATTAATCTACAAGCATTAATCCAGAAGCTATAATCCATAAGCATTAATCCATAACACAATAGTTGAACAAAAGCAATAATACATAACAATAATTTATAGAGATTGGGTATGATAAGGTCTGAGAGCTACGGCTGCCATATATTTCAGAAAGAAAATAAGAATGGTGAACAAAATAGGATATTTGATTTATATATGTAAAGGTTTTTTAGTAATTTCACCTTAGCGAGTACCCATGGGTATGGATACTAAGCGGGTAGAGAAAATGTCCATTTTATTTATCCAATGATACCCATTAAGGTATTCATTTTCTACCCATTGCTGATATTATCCACGGATATCCGCGGGTACGGGTAAAAATTACATCTCTAGTTGTGATTGGGGGTGGAGGAACCAAATTCTAGGTTCCATTGCAAACGAGAAGATTGAATTTCGGAAAAAGTTCCTCATGCCATTCCCAGTTAGGTTTTTGTACCACAGTCACACAAAAAGATTCAAGCTTATCTTGGAGTGGGTATTTGGTGACCAAACCAAAACGTTGAAACTAAATTATGTATTGCGGATCTCATTTTAAAAACCTGGAAAAGAGAAGCTACATTATATAACTTCAAACTGAACACACATTCACATTATGGAGAAGCGTATCCAAACACGCTAATTATTAATGCTTAAGGAAAAGTTTAATTAGAAATACAAACTCCAGCAAAGACAATAAACTAAATATTGTTTCCCGTTTTTCTCATTAAAATTAAAATGGGTTTATGTTTAACTAATGAAAAGTTGAATTTTTTGAAAAGAATGAAAAGTCGAATTAATTAACAACAGAAACTACTGCAATCATAATGCATGCATACAAAAAAGTTCTAAAAGAAATATTACGAATGAATGAAAACTCAAGTTTTTTACACTTTCCATGTACTTCTTAGTAGAACTTACTCCTACATTATAAGCATCCCTTAATTTAGAACTGAAAAAAAAATTAAGGGGTGCTTATTATGAAGGAGAAGGACTATATCAATTCTACTAAGAAGTACATGGCAAGTGTAAAAGAGTTGAGTTTTTATTCATTGGTACACTAGTGCAATAAGTTCTTTTTACGTCAGTTAAAATTGATTTTTTACGTCAGAATACTGACTGACGTAAATAGAGCTGACGTTAATAGTTAATATTTTAACGTCAGTTGAGAACTGACGTTAAATATACAACTATTAACATCAGTTCCTTAACAAAACTGACGTTAATTTTTACAAAATTAACGTCAGTTTTTTAAACAACTGACGTTAAACATTAAACTATTAACGTCAGTTCTTTAAGACAACGGACGTTAATTTTGTTAAAACTAACGTCAGTGGTTATAAAGAATTGACGTTAAAGGTTTGATTTTAACGTCAGTTTCAATAAACAACTGACGTTAATAGCGTACTTTATATTTTATAAAATATTATTAACGTCAGTTGTTTGATAAAACTGACGTTAATAGGTTTTTTTTTTAAATTCAGTTTTAAAATATCACTCCCCTCAGCTATCCCTGCATTCAGTAAATATCTCAGTAACACAGAATATCAAACACATTACAGAATTGCAAAGGAAAAATGGAACAATGGGGGGACTTAAAACCAAAACTCATGTATATATATAAATAAATTTTAGTTCCAATGTCTAAAAAACAAAACTACCAATCTAAGGATATATATATACATGTTATTAATTAGTTTCTAAAGTCTAACAAAAAAACTATTTATCTAAGTATTGCGGAGGTATCTTGTCAATTCCTTATTCAGCCGTATACTTGAAGAAGAATTCAGCGAAGTGCATCCTCAAGTCTCTTAACTCATCTTCTTGAATAGGCGATTGGTCGTTAAATGCCTACACACGTCAGTTGATAATAACAATAACATCAATGCAAGTCATCTTCAAAACTATAATATATAATTTAACAAGTTGTTTAAATATTACCTTAATCCATCCATCCGTAATAGATGTGGAGACTATGTTCAGCATATGAAGCATCACATAATAGCCGCACGACCACCCGTCAATTTGAAATCGAGACTACCAACAAAATTAATTTCAACGTCAGTTGAATATACATATAAATTAGTAATTATAATATTAATTATTTGATAAATAAACTACCAAACCTTGAGGATGTTCCATACAGGATTTGCTTTAGCCTTAGAAGTCCTACTTCTCCCGTTGGCGCAACTTATGTTACTCGCCTTCAGCGCGCTATCATAAACAAATAATGATGTCGATCAATTAACAAATTCATATATCATGTATGTAATAAACTAAAAACAACTGATATTAAAACTTAAATTAAATTTAAGATTAGGTACTTACTTATTTACAGCTTCCACCACCTTCGGTGGCGGATCTTGGTGGAGAAAGCAGAAGAATATGACTCTATGCCTAGACGGGTGAAGTACGAACAGTTGCCAATGGCTTTTCATATAGTAGGGAGCCAGATATAATTCTTTCGGATTGTCTCCCAACAAGTTCCCTAAGTATTTACTCAATGCATCGCGAGCAAAGAAATCGGGCAGAAGGATTGACGGATCTAAGAAACCGTAAACTGATGCAACGCCCTTATCAAGCTGAAGACGATGGAGATACCTAAGATATGAAAAGGTGTGGATGTTAATTACATAATATATATATATATATATATATATATATATTGAAATTAAAATAAATTATTAAATGGAAAAATACCAAAAATAAATAAGTTATAAAATTAAAATTAACTTACGTGCACCAGAGACTGAAAACATTGCTGTTCATCCAGACGCTATTTCTGCAGGCATTCCCGAGATCGTCACCACAGAAGGTAAATATCCTCCGTTGATCTGGGTGTGCCACCCATCAATCGTGCTCCAATGGACATTCAAAAATCTCAAACGCATAATCCTCACCAAGTGAGAACAAACGAGTGATAGGTGACAACGACACCGACGTCGACTTGGCCTTCAGTTTAGGAAAAATAAAATAGATAAGTTTTTGATAATTAAAAAAAAACACAAGTAATTATTTGACTAATTTGGACATTAATAATGAATAAATACCTTTGTTAACATTTCGAGCTCACGTCGTTTGGAGTCCAACTCAAGCTCACGCCTTTTCATTTCCAACTCATGCTCATGGCGCTGGACTTCGAACTCCCGCTCCCTAGCTGCCAACTCATCGTCCTCCACATGTGCCGTACTAAAACTCTCTTTTGTGCTCACATGTGAAGGGTTGGCATGCCCTGCGGTGTCCTGGGATGTACCGACGGAGGAAAGCTCTCTGGCAAGCGCCTGCTTGAATTCTGGGTTGGATATTAAGCCTTGCATCAGATGTGTTGTAATAGCTGGGTTGGACATGAGATGCTGAGTAATGTCAGCCAAAATTGATGCTTCATTGACCACCCACTTTCATGAAGCAGACTTGCCATAATATTCTTTGATGGTCACGTTCCCAGGAACACCGAGAACCCGACCAGGATGGTCTTTCTTGCCTAGAGCAGTCACCAAGACGTCCCCCGCCGTCCAGGAAGGGACGAATGCGCCCGGGAGGATTTTGCTTTAAGATCCATCTACAATGAAAAAAAATGAAAAAAACGTGCAAGTGAAAAGTGTTGCAAATATCTATACAAATATCAATTGAAATCAAGTTAATTATTTACTTACAATCTTATACGCCACTTCGCGAGTGGCATCAACTTTAAAAGATCCCGTCTTTGTCATGCGGCCGGCTAACCAGACATCCTCGCGGTCGATGTCCGATGGAGGACTTGATGGTGTGCCCTCAGGCACCTCTCCTCTTTCAATCCTAGCAGAATGCTCTTCCTGCTTCGCCCTCAGCCTATCCGCCATCATCTGCTCGATCCGAGTCTGGTACCCACCCTGAGACATGGTGTGGCGGTGGACGTTCTTCGCCTGATTCTGTAGACCCTTATCTGCCTTAGCCTATTCAAACAAAAACACATAATTAAATACAGTTAAATGATCTATAAGAAGGATACAAAATTAACTTAATCAACCAACCTGAAATTCTCCATCCTGTCGACTCCTGGCAAACATATCCCAAGTATCCTGATCAATTTAGGGATAATCCGAGAACATTTTATCAAGCCGCTTCTTCCCAGATACATAGTACCTGGTAAGATCATGCTTGAACCCATTCCAATGCTTTGATGCCATTTTCATACATTTATGACGATGATCCTCGTCATTTGGCACAGTCCAAGCTACCTACACATTAGATACATAACAACCGGATGGATTATAACTCGGATAATTATCTAATAATGTAAATCAAATGAATGTAAAGGTAAAATACCGTGATAGCCTCCCAAATCTGATCCTTAACGTTCTGTGGAACGTCATTCCAGTGGTTGTAGTTGATGCTTACGTGCTGCTTCGCTTGTAGAAACACCCACTTATTAAATTCTTTAGCACGGGGTCCCTGGGCATTTAGATTAGCATCGAAGGACACCTCAAGCATCTGTCCGCTTTGCCTGTCCTTCTCTAGTTTCTCCAACGAGGTGGCTCCTCTACCCCGTTTCCTATGAGCCTGTCATGTCTGTATGGACAAAAAAAATGATAAAATAGAGGGCTGTAACATTATAAACTTACATTAAAAAGAAGGACTAAAGATAGTATATAACATGTAAACTTACACTAGAATCAGGCGTAGGCGTGATCGGGTCCTGCGAAACCCCCACAGTGTCCTCCCGTGCATGCGGGCTATCCGACTAATCCATATGTATGCCTGTTCAGAAACAATATATATGTATTAACATAGGTTATAACTCAAAATAAATACAGAAGTATAAATAAAAATAACTAGATAGGTCTTGTAGATATACAAAACATCTATATATCCAATATAAGGACAATATGGGAGATTGAAAACTATAGTTTTTGAAGATTGCCAAGCACTGGTCACGGCCTGGCCGTGATGTCCATCACGGCCATAACGTGCCAACTGAACCAGACCCTCATAGGCAGAATTGATCACGGCCTAGCCGTGATGAGCATCACGGCCGTGACATATCAACCAGCAGAGCAACATGCACTCAAAACCAAAAATAGAGACATTCCAAACAACTCAAACTCACGGTTTAAAGTTACAACTACTGAGACTACAGTTTCAACATACACTCAAAACCAAAAATAGAGACATTCCAAACAACTCAAACTCACAGTTTCAAGTTTCAACTACTGAGACTACAGTTTCAACCAGCAGAGCAACATGCATGCACTCAAAACCAAAAATAAAAAAATGTGCCCTAAAGACTCACCAGAAATAGGCGCTCGCGTGGTGGTAGGGGGGAAGCTCGAGTGGTGGCCAACGTTCGATGTGGTTACTGAGAGCAGAGGGACAAGGAGAGTTAGTGCGCGGGAAGGGGAAAAAGAGATGTCAAGTTATTGCAAAGAATGAGCGGGAAAGACAGAGTTAGGGGTTAAGAGTGTACCTCACGGTGGTGGCGAAGAAGCCCTTGCGGTGGTTGCGGTGGAGATGAGCTCGCGATTAGGGAAGAGTGAGAGCGAGAGTGAGGGTTGAGCGTGATGAAAAGAGAAAAGAGACGTACAGAGAAGTGCAAGAGGCGCGCGGGTGTAAACGTTAAAATTAAAATAAAACAACATTTTACGTCAGTTGTTAGTAAAACCTGACGTTAAAGATCATATATTTAACGTCAGTTGTCTTAAGAAACTGACTTTAAAAACTCTCACACTTATTACGTCAGTTGTTAGTAAAAACTGACGTTAAAGGTCATATATTTAACGTCAGTTGTATTAAGAAACTGACGTTAAAAACACTCACACTTCTTACGTCAGTTGTATTACACCACAGACGTTAAAAGTTTATTAGTTTCTGCAAAAACATTCATTCCTTTGACTACTGTGCTACTTACCCATTCACCTTGTACCTAATCCTCTTAATGAGCATTAAGTTTATAGATAAGTTTTCAAGAAAATCAGAATATCTTAGTAACTTCACTGCTCCTATAAATAGCTTCCTTCCATCCTTTTAATTTTTTCTGCTTCACAATATGGCTCTGCCATGGAGACTAACTTCATCACTCTTTCTTCCTATTCGTAGACTCAAAGATCTTTGTCTTAATGGTCAAACAACTTCTGAGTTTGTGTAAATCACATTACATGGATGGTAAGGTTGGGTGAATCACAATGTGATTCTCTCACTTTATTTCATCCCCGTCATCCCTTTCACTTTGCTTTGGAAGCAAGTGATTGTGGATTCAAGACGATGCATCAAGGAATTCCAATGAAGAAGAAAGATGCAAAGATCCATTTCACTTTGTGGTCGCGCTGTCGCCACGCGCCAAAAAGAACGAACGATTATAAAATAATGCAGTATAGTGCGACAACTCGAGTATCGTCTCTCAAGGACTCTTTAGTTGTTGTTATTATTAACAGAAAATTAGTAAAAGTTAGAAATGGGGGTTTTGAGATTAAAATAAAATAAAGGAAACAAAATAAAAACAGAGTAAGAAAAGAGATTAACAAATAAACTAAAGACGATTAACCTACTGTTCTCGGTTTCCCCACTATCATCGGTTCATGCATATTCTACTAAGCAGATACTAATCCCCTCCCGGTTGTAGCAACAATTAACAAACGAAAACCGCTACTACAGATGTATGTTCCTATTCCCGAAATAACAAACGGGGTTAAGCTCTCATGAACAAACGAACATGAATGAACACACGCGAAATAACAAACGCGATTATATATAGGAACATAACATCACCGAAATGAAACAATACCACACTATATATTCCTGAAATAACAAACAGAAACATAAAGCATTGCATTGAAAAGAGAAAAGCAAATGAATGAAGAATCACAGAACCTCAAGTGTGGTAATGGAAACCAATTACAGTAGATTAATCCAGGAGACTAGTTCTCCATTACAAAAGAAAACAATAAATTAAGAAAATAAAAGACTAACAAGCTCAGAAACTAGCCAAAACTGGCTAATTCTGATCAGCCCTTCAGTTCTGCCTAAGACTGTTTTATATACATGTTTCTGGAATCCAAGTCCTCGCGAGGCGAAGCACTGCTCGCGAGGCGAATTATGCGAAAGGTCTGCAACTCTTGGTCTTCTCGCGAGGCGAGAATATCTTCGCGAGGCGAACTCTTCAAATTCCCAAACTGCAACGCCCGTGGCCTTCAACACGGGCAAGCCGTGATTGTCTCTGACTTTTCAGGGTTGGGTGACTCGCGAGGCGAGATCTTCTTCGCGGGGCGAGACAGAAAGTTTTGCAATTTCAGGAACAGTCACCTTCTGGTTCGCGGGGCGAACAGCCTTCTCGCGGGGCGAAAGACTCCAGATTTATTCCTTTTATTAACCTGAAAATAAGAAAATATAAGTAAATACTTTATTCACTCTAAATCAACTAAATTAACTTAAAAACACTTTACAGACTCAAAATACTACTTAAGGACAATCAAGTCTAATTTGGGTGAAAATGATATAAAATTAGCACAAAGCCAAGGTCTTTACTAGTTATAAAACCAGTCAAACAGAGGCTCATCAAAATACCCCAAACTTAAACTTTGCTTGTCCCCAAGCAAACTAAACTCAAAAACTTAAAAAGACTCAAGACCTGGCAAAACATGGCAAGCTTAAGGATTCAATCAACCTTGCACAAATTTCAAGCAATTTAACAAAACAATTTTTCTTTCAATATTCCCCCCTTTACAAACAAAGAACCCCCACATTCATTTATTCTAAACAGTGGAGAAATTAATCATTCAGACAATCAGAAATCTAAGCAGGGGATCTAAGTTACACACAAGAGGGAGATCACCAATTCAAACAACTGCCTTCCTCACAAGGGAAATTTGTGTTCACTCATTTGCTCAGTTTGTGTCAGGCTAACATTTCACTCAATTTTCACTTTTAAGAGCACTTCCCATAAATTTGGTTTTCATCTCAAAATGATTCCCACGGAAAACATGCAAGCAACATCAACAGGTCTTTTATGGGTTGTAATGGGGCCTGGCTAAGGGTAGGATATACAAAGGAACTAGGCTGCAGACCCTAGGAACTAAGAGAGCATGAACATTATTTACACTTTGAAATTCACTCAAGTTCTTTTTTTTTTCTTTATGCTTCTGGGTGGCTACAGCCTTTTTATTTCAACACTTTTTATTTTTATTGTTTTTCTATTTTTTTTTCTATTTCTTTTCTATATTATTTTTTTTTCTCTTTTTTTTTTCCTCAATCCCAAACAACATATTACACCTTGCAACCACCCCAAACTTTAGTTTCTTGCACCCATTCTAAGATTCCATGCTCTCCTAATCCTAAGATCGGGTTAACATGGTTTTCCAGATTTTTGGGCTTATAACATTAGGTTATCAAGAATTAATCAGGCTAACAGGCTCAATGGGGCTAACTAAGGAACATGCATTAGGAATTGGTTATTTTAGGCTAAGTAGTTATTTACAAAGAAAATGCCTAAATCATTTGAAGCAAACACATAATCATGCAAACCATAAAGAGATTCAAGCAAATTCAGGAAAGTGCAACTTAAAAAGTGATTTTCACACAGTCAAAAACATGTTGGAGGCTCAAAACCTCACCTGGACATTTTTTTGCAAATTGTTTGAACAGAGATACTATCCCTAGTGTGTGCTTCCTATCACCCCAAACTTATCATAAATCATGCCATCATAATAAAATCCCAAAGTTCAGTTTTCAATCACATGGGGATCATTTTTCAAAAAATTTTCAAATCCTAGGGGGAAAACAGTCAACACTATCATGCAATCCATCTATGCAAAATCAATAAAATCCATCAAACTTGCCATAACCAAGACACAAACACAACTCCTGAGCTTCTCAAATTATTCAGGAGCTTTATTGAAAACAAAACAGAAATAAAGTAAGGAAAAGAAAATTAAAAAGAAGAAAGGGTTAAGAAAAACTCATTGAAGGGCGGTTCCACCAGGATCCCATTGCTTGTAGCATAAGGCCCACGTGGTAGCCAAAGGACTGAAGTTCATTACAAGCTTCCCTAACTCGCAGCCTTGATGTGGGGGTGAGCACTTGATAACTATGATGACTTCGCCGAGTGCGGCGGACTTCTCACTCCCCTTCGGGTCACAGCTGACCTCTTTATCTACAAAGTCTCCCCAATAGAAGTGGGGCTCAACCTCTTGGACCGGCCATGGTGCAAAATCCAAGGGTTTAAACTCCATCACTGGTTCCTCAGGGGGAGGTGGCAAACAGTTAGTCGGGGGTTCTTGGTGTCTTTGCTTCATTTTCTGCATTTCCTTCATTCATTGCACTAACAAATTCATCACCTGCTATACATGCAGAGATTTCAGCACACACCACACAAAGGTTAGAGTTAGTACATATATTACAAGAAAATGAATCAGAAAAAGTTAGAATGTCTGGGAATTCTTCACACAGTGCATCCACCCCATTACTCTCAACACATGCATTTGCTTTAATTGCATCATCTACTCCCAAAGGTTCTTCATCATCCTCAAGCACGGTGGAGCAGATGTCCTCTTGATCCTTCTTTTCTAAGTTTCCTGAAAAAAATAAACCTGCAAAACGATCTGCATTTTCTATTTTTCCTGAAAAGTATAAACCTGTAAAACATTCTACACACAAAGCAGTTCCATCACAATAACAAGCATTAGGATCAGGGGATTCAACACATAATTCATCATCAACAGAAACATTATCAAAATCATCATCTGAAATATTTTCAAGAATGACTTGTGAATCTTTATGTTCTTCAATGGGCTGTGGAGTTAGCATTGCAGCTGAGTTGGCGGTAACTTGATCAATTAGAGCCCGCAACTTCCGAGATTCAGCTTGGTCCCTCTGGTATTCAGCCTCCATCTTCTGTTGAAATTCGAGATTTTGTTGTGCCCACCGTTGATTGTTCTCTTCCATTTGTTGTAGGCATTGAAGCAATCTCATCCAAGGTGCTCTGTGAAGGTTCGGAAGGTGCAGAGGTGGTCACTTGGCTAGGATAGTATGGTGGTGGCTCACTAAAATTAGGATAATACATGCAAGGTGGTGGTTCATAATAAACATTAGGCAAATATCCATACATGTAATTATCCACGGCAATCAAACATCCAGACAAAGCAGATAGAACTAATTAGCGAATTTTTTTTTTTATTTTATTTTCTGCTAATAACAACAAACCAGAGTCCCCGACAACGGCGCCAATTTTTGGTCGCGCTGTCGCCACGCACCAAAAAGAACGAGCGATTATAAAATAATGCAGTATAGTGCGACAACTCGAGTATCGTCTCTCAAGGACTCTTTAGTTGTTGTTATTATTAACAGAAAATTAGTAAAAGTTAGAAATGGGGGTTTTGAGATTAAAATAAAATAAAGGAAACAAAATAAAAACAGAGTAAGAAAAGAGATTAACAAATAAACTAAAGACGATTAACCTACTGTTCTCGGTTTCCCCACTATCATCGGTTCATGCATATTCTACTAAGCAGATACTAATCCCCTCCCGGTTGTAGCAACAATTAACAAACGAAAACCGCTACTACAGATGTATGTTCCTATTCCCGAAATAACAAACGGGGTTAAGCTCTCATGAACAAACGAACATGAATGAACACACGCGAAATAACAAACGTGATTATATATAGGAACATAACATCACCGAAATGAAACAATACCACACTATATATTCCTGAAATAACAAACAGAAACATACAGCATTGCATTGAAAAGAGAAAAGCAAATGAAAAAAGAATCACGGAACCTCAAGTGTGGTAATGGAAACCAATTACAGTAGATTAATCCAGGAGACTAGTTCTCCATTACAAAAGAAAACAATAAACTAAGAAAACAAAAGACTAACAAGCTCAGAAACTAGCCTAAACTGGCTAATTCTGATCAGCCCTTCAGTTCTGCCTAAGACTGTTTTATATACATGTTTCTGGAATCCAAGTCCTCGCGAGGCGAAGCACTGCTCGCGAGGCGAATTATGTGAAAGGTCTGCAACTCTTGGTCTTCTCGCGAGGCGAGAATATCTTCGCGAGGCGAACTCTTCAAATTCCCAAACTGCAACGCCCGTGGCCTTCAACACGGGCAAGCCGTGATTGTCTCTGATGACTCGCGAGGCGAGATCTTCTTCGCGGGGCGAGACAGAAAGTTTTGCAATTTCAGGAACAGTCACCTTCTGGTTCGCGGGGCGAAAGACTCCAGATTTATTCCTTTTATTAACCTGAAAATAAGAAAATATAAGTAAATACTTTATTCACTCTAAATCAACTAAATTAACTTAAAAACACTTTACAGACTCAAAATACTACTTAAGGACAATCAAGTCTAATTTGGGTGAAAATGATATAAAATTAGCACAAAGCCAAGGTCTTTACTAGTTATAAAACCAGTCAAACAGAGGCTCATCACTTTGCTTTCGCTGCTAGTGACTGAGGATTTACTTTGCATCATGGAATTCAAGTGAGGGAGGTGATGCATCCATTGGAGTTTCTGATGACAGGACTGAGAAGAAAATGATGTTGATGCAGAAACTTTTTTATATTTTAGGGCTATGTTGCAGAAATTTTTTTATCTTTTAATCATGTAATTTTAACTTATGAATCGCTTCAATGACATACGATTTGATTATACATATAACTTGTTTTATGTTAAGTGTTTATTTATTTTAATTTGCACAAGAATTTGTTTACTAATTCAAGCTAATTAATAAAAATTAAAAATAAACTTGTATAAAAAAAGGATTAGAAATAAACTGCAGTACTATATGGAGTGATCTGCGTTAAGAGGGACAACAGGGACATGACAACCAATGAAATGAGTTTCATAATTATTTACGTCAGTTATTTATAGAACTGACGCAAATAGTGATTTAATATTTACAAACTGCCATCACCTCATTTTTAACGTCAACTTAATTTATGACTGCCAAGTTCCCGTATATTAATTACATTATTTCCAATATTCATTCTGCAAGTTTATAATATATAGGATTATTTACGTCGCCTATTTATTTAATCAAGTAAAAATCAAACTTTTAACGTCAGTTGTATAAAAAACTGACGTTAACAATAAATATTTTTTATTTTAAAAACACTTTTAATTTCAGTTTTTTTAAACAACTGACGTTAAAAGTGTATAGATATCTGCAAAAACATTCATTCCTTTGACTACTGTGCTACTTACCCATGCACCTTGTAACTTAATCCTCTTAATGAGCATTAAGTTTATAGATAAGTTTTCAAGAAAATCAGAATAGCTTAGTAACTTCATCCCCTGCTCCTATAAATAGCTTTCTTCCATCCTTTTAATTTTCGGCTTCACAATATGGCTCTGCCATGGAGATTAACTTCATCACTCTTTCTTCCTATTCCTAGACTCAAAGATCTTTGTCTTAATGGTCAAACAACTTCTGAGTTTGTGTAAATCACATTACATGGGTGATAAGTTTGAGAAAACCACATTATGTGAGTTGCTCACCTTATCATCCTTCCGGAGAATCTGGAGGGCAAATCAGGTGCTTGGGCGTCACAGTTCCAAAACCTCAGCTTTGGCAGCAAGTGACCGTCATGGAAGTCTCTGGAACCATTGCCTTTGCTTGAAACAGATCTAGTGCACCTGTTTTTGCCTCTCTTGAGCTCTCTCATGCCCCCCAGTTTTCTGAGGTCTTCGGAGTATATTTTTCCCTTTGGCATATTTCATAAAACTCTCTGATGGGATGTAGCTTTAATGTTTAGGATTTTAAACCCTTTCAATGTAACTTTTTATAGGATTTTAAACCCTTTCAATCTTCTGTATCAGTCTGTATTACACTTCATGAATGAGATCCGGTTTGGGTTATTGATTCAACTTATACTTCGCACATATAGTTTAGTTTTCAAAACAGAAACACAAAACATCAAAGAAATTCATGTGAAATTGAAACTTTGAGGAAGGCAATGCGGAAGGGTACGTATACTAGATAAAAAAATTATTAAAATAACCTTTAACGTCTGTTGATGTAAGGACTGACGTTAAAAGTGAAGTGACTCACTTTTAACGTCAATTCTTTATAGAACTGACGGTAAAATGTTCACTATTAACGTCAGTTGTTTATTTAACTGACGTTAAAAGTCAGTCACTTCACTTTTAACGTTAGTCATTAAAACAACTGACGTTAAAATTGAATTAATGAAGTCTGATATTTACAAAACTACCACCGCCCCCTTTTTAACGTGCAGCTTTTGGTAATATTTCTTTTAGAACTTTTTTTGTATGCATTCAGTCTTGTTGTGATTGGAGCAGTTTGTGTTGTTAATTCAACTTTTCATTAGTAAAACAAAGCCATTTTAATGAGAAAAAGTGAAACTATTAAGGGAATTATTACAAAGCCATTTTTTCTGATTCTTGTTCAAAGTCCCTACCCCTATAATTAAGCAAATTATTATAAGAATCCCTGAGGAATTCCTCGACAATCAGCTTTCTTGTTCTTTCTTGTTCATCAGTATCACCACTAGAATTCGACATGATTGTCCCACCTATTGTAGGCTCCTCTGTAATCATATGCTTATCCTATATGACCTATACAAGACAGTAAAGACAAAGTTTGTCATGGATTTAATTCAGTATCACTAGAATATATTTTTGGGTTAAATATGTTTTTATCCCTATAAAATTGGTAAAATTTGACTTTGGGTTCCTATAAAAAGTTTATTCATTTTTACCAAATTTATAGAGATCCAAAACATATTTAACCCTTAAATTATTTTTAAGCATAAATCTATATTATTGTATTTCACACAGTATGCCAACCATATACATAATACATGAATCACTCACCAAATCTTCTTCGAGTATCTGCATATTTTCTATTTTATTGTAGTTAGGGTAAATCTCATAGAGGAGAAACTTCACGGCTTCGGTGATAGATTGGAACGTTTTGGTTGATTTTGAGTGATGATATAGCTGCATGGAATGTTACATATCAAAGGATATCAAAGGTTAACTACACTATCTCTAACCACTAAATATTTAAAAGTTTTGGCATGATGAGTACATTTAGTTAATTTTTATAGAATTTATGTGATGCACCCCAGAAGAAAAACAAGATGTTTTGGAAACACACACACACACACACACACACACACACACACACACACACACACACACACACACACATATATATATATATATATATATATATATATATATATATATATATATATATATATTGTATGTTAAAGCATTTGATAATTGCTTATATATGATCATATCAAATGTATGATATCATTAAATTTCCTTTGCAATAGTATAAAAAAATTGATTAATTCGTGGCATAGTGATTATTTCTAATTTCTAATTGTACTAAAATATCATAGCAGATACGAATAGCCTTGTAGCCTAGTGGCACCCACATCCATTAGTAAGTATATAATACTCTCCAGTACAGGTCCTAGTGAATCATGTTGAACACATCTATCTACCCAGTCAAGTAATGAGTGTCTTCCATTACATTTTCAGAACTAGCAAATTAATCTATTCTAATACAAGAATAGAGATCACTTGTCTTAAAAGGGTGTTTCATTTCTTGATCTACCCACTTAGATTATGTCACTTGAAAAATATTATATTATTCATTGTAAATATGTCTTTTTTAAATGATATAACACAATCTAAGTGAATAGAACATGACATGAGACACCCTTTTGAGACAGAAGACTATCTTAGGTAATAATGTTTACCACATCACATGTCTTATTTGGATGTTCTCTGAGTTCGATACTCCATTCCTCAAGCCTTTCACTAAATGAATGCCTACGCACAGGCACAACAGAAGGGTTATTCTTTGGCGCATCCATATATTGGAGCTGCAATAATTGTTACACAAGAAATTTTATATGAATTATTAGACACTTAACATTTTTAAAATAATGAATTTCATCGGTTTATGCTTGGAAACCCTATCAAACATGGTGCGATTTGTAAGAATTTGCATTTTTTTTTTATAAGCCAAAAGTATATTGATAAGGGTACTGTTGAAAGACGGATAAAATTTCTGTGTAATATGAATCTATCATTGAGTATTCAAGAATTGTAATTACAAAACTGCAGAGGCTCCCCCTTTTTATAAAAGCCTAAGCCCTCAAAACAGAATGCCTAATCCCTCAAAATAGAAAGGCTAGATAAAACAGAAAAGAAGGATCTGTTACAACAGAAGAGAAGCTAACTACCCAACTGATACAAAAATTAAATACAACTAACAGAGTAACATACAAAACAGAATACAAACTACATAACAGAATGGGTAGAAGCCAATTTTAATACTCCCCCTCAAGATGGAGTGTGATAAGATTGAACACCTATCTTACTGGCTAAATCTTTGAACAAATTTGCTCCTAATGCCTTAGTGAAAATGTCTGCTTGTTGCAACTTAGTGGGCACAAATTCTGGCTTGATTGCTCCTGATTGCATGTGTTGCCTAATAAAGTGGCAATCCACTTCTATGTGTTTTGTCCTTTCATGATATACAGGATTTGCAGCCAAGTGTATGGCAGCCTGGTTGTCACAATGCAGAGTAGTTGGCATACCACAATTCACTTTCAAGCCCTTTAGAAGGCTATGCAACCAGAGAATCTCACTTGCTGCATGTGCCATGGCTCTATATTTAGCTTCACTGGAGGATCTAGAAACAATAGTTTGTTTCTTGGTATTCCAAGAGATGGGAGCAAACCCTAGCTTCATTAAGTATCCAGTAGTTGACCTCCTTGTCATGGGGCAAGAAGCCCAGTCCGAGTCACAATAACCAATCAGCTGTAAATCATTTTCTTTTGGCAGCAGTATGCCTTGACCTGGTGTGTTTTTCAGATATCTTAGAACCCTGAGGGCGGCATTCCAATGTGTTTGTTTGGGATCCTGCATAAATTGACTTAAAGTTTGCACAGAAAAGCTCAAGTCAGGTCTGGTTATGGTTAGGTAAATAAGCCTACCAACAAGTCTCCTATACTGTGAAGGATTCTGATGAGGTTCTCCTTTATCTAGAATTAGTTTTTGATTTTGTTCTAAAGGAAACAAGGCTGGCTTGCAACCAAGCATGCCACATTCATTCAATATGTCAAGAATGTACTTTCTTTGACACAGAAAGAGACCATTCTTGTCTCTAGTTACTTCTATGCCTAGAAAGTATTTAAGAGTACCTAAGTCTTTCATGTGAAACCACTTACTCAAGTATTCCTTAAAGGTGTTGCATTCAGTGTTACTGTTTCCAGCTATTACTATATCATCTACATAGATTAGAACAGCCAAGAAGACATTATTGTGATCATATATGAATAAACTGTGAACTGCTTCAGATTCAATAAAGCCATAAGTAATGAGGGACTGAGACAACTTTGAGTACCAATTTCTAGAAGCTTGTCTCAGTCCATAGATGGACCTTTTTAGCCTACAGACCATACCCTTTTTAGGAATAGAATAACCCTGTGGAGGTTCCATGTAGACCTCCTCATCCAATTCTCCATGAAGGAAGGCATTGCTCACATCCATTTGATGGAGCTGCCATCCTTTTGCCACTGCCACGGATAACAAGCACCTTATAGTGGTCATTTTGGCCACTGGTGCAAAGGTTTCATTAAAATCTTCTCCCTCAATTTGGGTATAGCCTTTGGCAACTAACCTAGCTTTATATTTTTCAATTTCCCCACTAGCTTTATACTTAAGTTTGTACACCCATTTGCAGCCCACAGATTTCTTATTTTTAGGGAGCTGCACAAGCTCCCATGTGTTGTTTTCTTCAAGAGCCTTAATTTCATGTTCCATGGCCTTTCTCCACTCTTCCTTTTGGACAGCTTCTATATAACTTCTAGGCTCATCTTGTTGAGCAATGGCATCCAGGTAGGCTTTGTGTTTATTAGGGAAACTGTCATAGTCTATATATTTGGAAATGGGATATTCTATGTTAGTTTTGGATGCTGCCTGTAATGACATTAGGGTAGGATTGTTGGCAGTGCTATAACAGTAATAGTCCTTTAGATATGAAGGGGGCTGCCTTGTCCTAATTTCATTTCTTGTGGGTTGTTGGGTGGCCATTTGAGGCTCCCCCTGGTTCAGGATATCTGTTTGAGGTACCTCAAAGTCCCGAATGTCTCGTTCTTGTTCAAAATCACCTCTGTTATGCTCCCTTTCAGTTATTTGGTTATGCAAATCCTCAGTTTCATGATCCTGAGGAACTTGGAAGGTGAAAGACTTGTCTTCCTGTGAATAACCTAAGTTGTTCTCAGCATTTGGACCAAAAGGAAAAATGTTTTCATAGAATATAACATCTCTTGACACACAAAAGGCTTTAGTCTTTAAATTATAGACTTTCCAACCTTTTTGCCCGAAAGGATATCCTATAAAAACACATTTTTCAGCCCTAGCATCAAACTTATCTCTTTGTGTGGAAGCATTTCTCATATAGCACAAACATCCAAAAACTCTTTGATTGTCATAGGATGGACTCTTGTTAAATAACATCTCATAAGGTGTAATCCCTTTGTTAAATAACATCTCATACAGTGGGAGTCCTATTTATGATGTAGGTGGCAGCTAGGATACATTCTCCCCAAAAACTTATGGGTAGGTTGGCTTGAAACCTCAAAGCTCTTGCCACATTAAGGATGTACCTGTGTTTTCTTTCCACTCTCCCATTTTGCTGAGGAGTGGCAACACAGGATGTTTCTTGAGCTATTCCTTCCTCTTGAAGGAAATTTCTAAGGGTAGAGTTTAGAAATTCAGTTCCATTGTCACTTCTTAGTTTCTTAATGTTCCTATTATATTGTGTTCTTACCATATTGTGAAAGGACTTAAGGACATTGCTAGTTTCTCCCTTATCCATTAAAAGGTAAACCCAGGTACCCCTTGTGTAATCATCCACAATGGTGAGGAAGAAATGGGATCCATTACTAGAGGGGGTATGATACTTTCCCCAAAGATCACAGTGTACAAGACTGAAAGGTTCAGTTTCTTTATTTTCACTTTGATCAAAAACAAGCCTACACTGCTTTGCCCTGTGACATACATCACAGCAATCTACTTTATTGAATTTAAAGTTGCTACAAAGTAAAGGAGAGATACATTGCAAGGATTGGTTGGATGGGTGCCCCATTCTTGCATGCCACAAGTTAGTGAGGTCTCTTCTTGCCATTGCCAAAACTGAAGTTTCTGCATCAATCTTGACCACATAGACTCCATCTTTTAGCTCATCTGACCCAATCCTCTTCTTCGAAATTTGGTCCTGTATATCACAAACATTCTTAGTGTAAATCACTCTACAGTTCAAATCGCAAGTCAACTTATGAATTGAAATTAAATTACAATTAAATTTGGGAACATATAGAACATTATGTAAGGTTATATTTTCATTTAGCTGAAAAGTTCCAATTCTTTCAACAAGCACAGTGTCACCAGTTGGAACTGTAATATGAAAAGGCTTGTCAATCTTCCTAACTTCCTTTAGAAGTGTAAGAAGGTAAGTCATGTGGTGAGAAGCTCCACTATCAAGAACCCAGAATTGACTTTTAAGCCTATTCATAATACCAGCCATGTTCTCATGGTTGGTCAGAGTTCCATGGAAAGCATGTCCTTTGATGTTGCCATCTGCTGACTTCTTGCCTTGAACTTCATCAGTATGAGCATGGTTTGCCAAATTCTGCCCTGTTGCCCTATTGTTGTTCCTCTGAGTTCTCCTCATATCCCAATTGGCTGGGTATCCAACAATCTCGAAACACTTTGCCTTGATATGGCCTACTTTCCCACAATGCTCGCATTTTGGTTTAGGGCCATCTTGATTTCTTGGCTTATTGTTCTTTGTATAGAATGCATCAGCAGAGTCATTCTTGTTGTTCCGTTCTTTCTCAGCCACGAATCGTGATTCTTCCCTCAAGACATGGTTAAAAGCTGTACGCAGTGTGGGTAAGGGTTCAGTGTTGATAATGGTAGCTTTGACATGAGCATATTGCTCACTGTCTAAGCTGCCAAGAAAGAGATGCACCCGGTTTTCTTCTTCTCTATGCATGAGAGCCCTTGCAGCTCCACATGAGCATTCGGGAAGGGTCTGGAGTTCGCTCAATTCGTCGAGATAACCTTTGAATTGCGTGTAGAAGTGTTTGACACTCATTCCCGGTTCTTGTTGAAGCAAGCAGAGGGTCCGCCATAGCTGATGGATTCTTGGAGCATTCGTCTGAGCAAATCTTTCTTCAAGATCTTCCCAGATCTCCTTTGCAGTGGAGGCATGAGAGATGCTAGCATGTAGCTTAGGGTCGACTGAATTCAAGATCCATGCAAGAACCATCGAATCAGCCTTATCCCAGAGATGAAAATCGGGATCATCCATTGATGGCTTTCTGATACTCCCATCGATAAAACCTAATTTGGTTTTCGCCCTAAGCGCAGTCTTCACAGATCGGGCCCAGGTTCTGTAGTTATCGCCATTTAGGGTTGCAGCTACAAGAGGAATCCATGGGTTATCTGAAGAATTTAAGAGATAGGAAGGATTTGGTGCGGAATTGGTGAATTTGCCTTCGCCGGAGGTACCTTCTTTCTTCTCCAGTGAGGTCTTCTTTTGCTTCTCAGGATCATCGCTCTGTGATACCATGTTGAAAGACGGATAAAATTTCTGTGTAATCTGAATCTATCATTGAGTATTCAAGAATTGTAATTACAAAACTGCAGAGGCTCCCCCTTTTTATAAAAGCCTAAGCCCTCAAAACAGAATGCCTAATCCCTCAAAACAGAAAGGCTAGCTAAAACAGAAAAGAAGGATATGTTACAACAGAAGAGAAGCTAACTACCCAACTGATACAAAAACTAAATACAACTAACAGAGTAACATACAAAACAGAATACAAACTACATAACAGAATGGGTATAAACCAATTTTAATAGGTACAAAGGGTACCTCAACCCATATACACAGAACCAAGCAAAACAAAGAAGAGAGGACAAATATAAGTGGAATGCTAGAAAACATCATCCCTGCATTGATATTACAAAGTCCTAACCAATTAGAATAGAGAAAATAGAATAGAAGAAGAGAAGACATAGCAATAACCAAAGCACCACATCTGCTACTAAACAGAACAAAAAGTCAGACCAAATTGAAGCCTACTTAGATACTTCCAGCCGCCACTATCCAGAATAAAATCACAAACCAAAAGAAGCTGCACACCTTGTAAAAACCTTCTGTCACCACCACACAAAAACAAAGTAGACATTCCATCAACATACATGCAGTACCAAGATTTGGACATGTTTTTTGGCATGATAATCCACAATTGAATAAAACCAGCTAAAAACCAACGAGCCAAGGACCAAAAACAAAAGGAGAGCACAAATGGAATTGCCCTTCACTGTAATCAGACCACCTCAGTCGAAAAATTCTGCAGATAAACCATGGACCATGGAGAGCACGCCTTTAAGGGAAAGAGTCCTGAAGAAAAATGTACTTGCAGGAAGAATAACCCTGCCACCTGAACCAAAAACATCAATTTTGTCACACTTTGTTGAATACTGATATAGAGGAGTTTTACAATCAAAACTGGAACCTGTAACAAAGCACCTAGAGCCACACTTTGTTGAAACCCAACAGAGAACTTATAACCACAATGCTTCTTGTCTATACACCATAGCAGTACAGTTTTGAAATGCAAAGAACGGAAGACACACCAAGAAAAAAAAGAAAACTGACCAAACACTCTAAACACAGCCAAGGACAAAGAGAGACACCTCACTAAAACAAAAGAACCAAAAACAAAAAGAAAACCTGCCACTCAATACAAAAGGCACTGACATAGACCGACCTCTAAAAACAAACTTGGACCATAGACATACATCACAGAGAGAAAAAAAGAAAAGACTCTCGCTGAAAGAAAAAACCCACTAGAACCCAGTAGAGAAACATTTTTGGCATGCACACTGCATTCTCAAAACCAAACCACCCACTAATCAAAAAGGAGTTCTAATCACTGTGACACTCTCAGAGGACCCTCCTCACACAAATTATTATGAATCCACAAGACCCCTCCCCTCATTAGGATATAAAAACCTCCATAGAGCACAAACCTGCAAGAAAGAAACTAGAACACCATGAAAATAAAGTTAGAAACTGTTGTAAGGTAACTAGCAGTCACAATTCAAACCATTTCAAGTTTGAATTGATGCACTACTAGAAAATTTGGATTTTTCAGACGGAATTTTCGGATGGAAATGTTTCCGTATGAAATTTTATGAACATTTCGGACGGATTTGAGACGAATGTAATTTTCAATGAGATTCCGTCCCTACTTTGTCCCAAACTTTCACTCCAATAACGCGCCAAAATATTTCCCACGGATTTCGCACGGATTGGTTTCATATTTTTTTTTTATCTTGGGTCTTTTTAACCATCCGTCTGAAATCTGTCCGAAAATTTGAGACAAATTTCACACGGATTTACTAGAAAACTTGGATTTTCAGACAAAATTTTCGGACGGAAATATTCCTATATGAAATTTTATGAACATTTCGGACGGATCGGTTTCATTTTTTTTATCTTGGGTCTTTTTAACCATCCGTCTGAAATCTGTCCGAAAATTTGAGACAGATTTCACACGAATTTATTAGAAAACTTGGATTTTCAGACAGAATTTTCGGACGGAAATGTTTATGCATGGAATTTTATGAAAATTTCGGACAGATTTCGCACGGATCGATTTCATTTTTTTTATCTTATGTCTTTTTAACCATCCGTCTGAAATCTGTCCGAAAATTTGAGATAGATTTCAAACGGATTTATCATTTTTTTATAACATTTTATTAAAAACTGATTTTTATTAAATTTCTAGTCGCACCCCTCCTTTTCTCACGTACACCCCCACTCTTTTCTTTCCTATTTCTGCTGCTCAATCTTCTTCTTCCTCTACAACCCAAACTTCTTTCTTCTCTCTCTTGACCAGAATCGCCACCCAGCCCCTGCCAGAGCCGTTCAACCACCGCGTCCTGTCTGCCCAGCTCCAACCCGCATCCCTGTTGTGCCTGGTTCGTTCCTCAGCCGTGCGGAAATGCGCTCCTCCACGGTGAGTCAAGTTCGCCATCGCCTCATGGTGGTTTTCCACCACTTTCGTTCAGTTTCACCTTCCCTTTCTTGTCTGCGTCTTATTCTTCTTTTGGTTGTGGGTTGTCACATGAAACGGAGCTCCGCCACGTCCTCAGAAGCGCCACCCTCGCTGCCGTCACGGGACCTCCGTTTCTGGCGCTGTCCAAGATCCCAGACCGTCGTGTAAGCTTCTGGAGAGGAAAAGCTCACCCCACACGTTTGTGTGCTCAGTTCTTCACTGTGTCACTGTCGCGCCAGAGTCGTTGTGCCGCCAACCGCCGCCGTGCCAGACCTTCAACAACCACCACGTTCCCTCCTCTTTATCTTGGGTAAGTTAATTTCTGTTTCTTCTTCCCTTCCATTTTTTCCCAAACCCTAAATTCCCAATTTAAAACCCTAACTATTAATTTGGAATCTATTACCTGATAATATAACTTTGTAATTTAGTCTCCTTTCTAAGTGGTTGACATTACACCAAAGGCCCTTATGGTGGATGCTGGCCAAATGCTTCAAGTCCTTCGACATTTCTAACACATAGTAGCAAAAGAACAGGTTCAAGTAGACAATTGAAAGCCCCTTTTAAACATGCACTGGATGAAGCAAATACTAATTTATCATATAATCTTCCATTGTAATATATCTTCATTTTCCTCTTTTAGGTTTGATGTCTCATTAAATTTTCCTATTCTTTGGTGCTTCCTAAGTTTGATGTGTTATATATCGACTTACTAATTATTTTATTCATTTGTCTTCCAACATTTTTCAATGTTTGCATTGATATGATTTTGAATGAAATACCCAACTGTACAATTATTGCCATTTTGATTAAGTAACATAGGTTAAGTCATTTCATATTTTGTAGTTTCTTACTTTTGTTACTGCATATATATCTATAAAAATAAAATATATTGAAGTTGGGTATGTAAATGCTAGCTGCGCAAGAGAAGGATGTGTAGTTAGCTATCCTACTCTCCAAGTAATACATTTCATCAATATTAGAATAAAGCTATGGTAGCATTTTCTATTTGTCTCCCTCATTTCCTTGAAAGTTTCAGAAAGTATTCAAAATCCTGAAAGTTAGCAATGAATGAGGAACATAAGTTTCTTTGTAAATTTTGTGGATGCTCTTATTTTTCTATACCTTTTCCCCCACTTTCTGTAGCTGTTATATGTTGGTCACTCAACTATTTTATTTCTATAAATAATTCTATACCTTTGTTTACCTATGTTATATATTTGTAATCATGGGTTAAGCTTTTTGGGGTCTTTAGAGAATCTTGATCTTGTCCTTCAAATTTTAGGTAATTTCTGCCGTGTTATCTTTGAGGTTTTCATATGAGTAAGCACGGGTGAATTTTATGGAAATGTGCCTTATTTGCAGTTTTATTTTTGAGGTTTTCATATGAGTAAGCACAATGTTTGTTTTTGGCCTTTTGTTATTCGATGTTGTCTTTTGTCTTTTTGTTTTGCAACAATTCTTTTTTAATGTGGTTTCTTTATGTGGGAAAAGCCTTTGTTGTTGTTGTTGTTGTTTCTTTATATTTAGGGATGAAAAACTATAAAAAAGCTTATATATGTATTATTGAAGTTTTTCATTGGGAAATCCTTTTAAATATGATTCTAAATTATTGAAATGCAGGTTAATGTTGCTGGTGAAGTAAGAACACACTCCAGTGTCCTGTCTTTTAAGCATGATTGGTTTATTTGCAATTTACTCATTATTGGTTAATGTGGTGTATGACACAACTTGGACTGTTTTAGGTAGAACTAAATGCTGGTTGTAGATATACTTCAGGGGATGGATTAATGTTATGTTCGCTTGCAGGATGGTTGGTGAGGTCTGGACGTTCAGTGTTAGAGCCTTTGATTCAACTCTTCAAGAATGCACTATCGATGTGAATTATGATGGTTTTGCTGAAGGTTAATCTTTCCCAATATTCTAAGGAACCATTTTTCTCTTATGAGCCATTATTAATGTCCCTGGTTTTAGTTGTTAACTGTAAATGATGTTGTTAATTGATTTGTATTGAGACCTACTCTACCAGGTTTTATTTGTTGAAACCTTACAGTGTGCATTTTATTGAGATATCTAAATAATTTATGTTCTTCCTACCTATTTCCATATTCCAGTTGTAAGTGTTTATTGATTATGATTGTTCAATTGTGCTTCTCACCTTCGTTGGATGAATGTATTATTTTTCATATAAGGTTATAAATATTTAAAGCTAAAAATTGTGGCTCTGCAAAGCCGTGTTCAAATATATTAATTTGTTTTAGGATGATGCTTGATATGTCTTCAATTGGCCCCAACCATTGGCTTCTGTCACAATCATATATTTGTAATGGGATAATTGGATACATATATTGTAAATGAGTAATTGAAACAAATATTTGTTATCTTTCTTTATTGTAAATGATACAAATAATTGCTATCTTTCACCTAAATGTTGAATTTTGATCTATGCTTATGTTGTAAGCCTATATATTCAGGGATGTGGCATCCAATTCATAAGCTACTTCTTATATTGCTTAGCTGAAGTTATAAAAAAGGTGAAAAAGATGTGGTACTATTGAATATTGAGTATTGACAGACACTTTTATTATTCAAGGAAAAATAAGGTGGCTGCTAGCACAAATCCAGTGTAACCCTGTAAAAATTGATCTAACAAACTAAATGTAATAACTGATGTCTATTCTCATACTATTTACCATTTATCATCTGATATTTTCCTATGCTTTAATACCATTCTCTGTTGTTGCATTTCTCTAGGTGACTATTAGCCCTGAAGTGTCTTCCAAAACGTAAACAGTTTCACATAGCAGAATTTGTGAAGCGTGGGATGAGGCTTCCAGCATATGATGGCAAAAAAAGTCTGTACACAACAAGAGTGCTTCTATCATTGTTATTAGCTGCCAAATGGATAAGAAGAGCAACAGTGACAGAGTTTGTCATATCTTTGTCTACAGATGATTTTTTTTTGGGCCAACAACAAATATGTTGGTAAACTGAGATATGATTTTTCTATTTTATTGTAACAGGTTTGTGATTAGTTTATTCCCCCTGTATAGCTATTAGGCATGTAATCATGATGCTTCTTCATTATCAACATAAATAAGCCAGTTTTTTTTTTCATTTCATTGTAGTAAGTTTTTAGGTAGATTAGTTTATTCTGCCATTTCAATTTGTGAATTTGGGAAGAGTGTATCAGCTATTGCCATGTTGGATTTGAAGTAATAGCTCACCGTATGATCAGCTCTGACTTTAGTAAAGAGTGTTTCGTGATATATGATAAGCCTCTGGCTTATCTAGTTTTATGACTAGATGAACTAGGGTTTATGTGCCAATTTATTCGAGTTCACTCTCGTTTTCGCCCAAATTTGCCTTGTTTTGTTCCTAAGTTGGACTTTGACTCGTTTTGCGTCTTTTGTGTAGTTTTTAGCTTCTTTTGGATAGAATTACGCTTGTGGTTGCTTGTGTTGTTTTCAGGTCCATAAGTGAAGCTCTAAGAATTAAGGAAAGTCAAGAAATAGTGGAGATTGCCATTCTGGAGATTCTCGCCCCGCGAGAGGAAGCTCGTCCCGCGAGAGTTTGAAGACCCAGAGTCAGAGACCATCACGGCCGTGCCGTGATGTATATCACGGCCGTGACCTAAAAGCCACACAAGTCAGAGACCATCACGACCTAGCCGTGATGAGTATCACGGCCGTGACCCAAGATCCACACAAGGCAGAGAACATCACGGCCTGGCCGTGATTCACATCACGGGCCGTGAAATGCGGGCTCGCGTCGCGAGACATCATTCGCGTCGCGAGAGTTCGAATCCCAGAAGTGCGCCAGAAACAGAAACCGTCACGGCCTGGCCGTGATGGCTGTCACGGCCGTGACGCGTGGCCTCCTTATAAATAGAGCAGATCAGAACAGAAAAAGAGGACTTTTTGGATCGGAATTTTCAGAGACCTTTTGTAATCCTATTTCTGGGGTTTCTTCTCCTTTTCTCTTCTCTTAATTCTTAGTCTTAGGATGATTTCCGATTGTACGTGCGTCGTTGTTACGGACATGAGGAACTAATCCTCTTGTCTAAGGGATCGATGAAGCCACCATGGCGGCATAGTGTTCATGTAATGTAACTCTCTCTCCTTTAATTCAATTATGGTTTTCCAATTCTGTTTTCATTGTGTCGATTATATGCTAGCGTGATCAACTAGTTAAACGTGTTGAGGCCTAGCGGCGATTCGCGTTTTAGAACTTGAATTGGGAACATCGGTCGAGTATTGCACGAGAGTGAATAGGAGATCGATGCAACCTATAGGGAACAAGAATTAATAGAATTCGAGATTAGGGTTAAGAGACCTAGCAAGTAATTAACTCAAATCATCGAATACGTCCTAATTAGCACGGAAGTGGATTTAGGAGAATTAAGGGGTCCCGGTTGACATTAAAATTGAACTTAGGGAGGAGAATATCATCACTTGGGTACTTTGCATGATTGGGTAGGTGGATTCGAAACCTTAGATGCTTTTAATTCCAGATTTCATCACCATATCTTTGATCGATTCTATTTGTTAATTTGAATTGCGAATCTAGTTTCTTTCCAACCACTTTCTCTACTTAACCAACTTATCGGATTTCTCGCGAGATTAGTCGAATTGGTCACCCAATCCTTGTGTTCGACCTCGGTAGAATCTTACCGTGTTTTTATTACTTGCGACGACCCGGTACACTTGCCGGCGTCACAACAAGTTTTTGGCGCGCGTTCTTATTGGGATTGGCACAACCAATTTTCCTAATTTTTAGGAAATTGGTACATTTAGTTAAGTGACTTTTAGTTTTATTTTCTTTTATTTAATTGCCATTATTTTTCTCTGTTTCTTTGATTCCACTTGGTCTTTGCCTGTTTTTGTATGCGAGGTACTCTTCTACAAGAGGACTTGCTATTCGATTCAGAGATCACCAGGACCGAGAGGCAGTTAAGAAAAGAGGCCAGAGAAAGGAAGATGTTGGAAGCAATTAAAATAGAAGGCATGGCTGAAGAAAATCCTCCTCCTCCTCCTCCTCGTTACAAGCCTCTCTTTGAGTACGATCTACCAAGCTTGGTAGATTGTGACTCTTCTATTGTGAGGGGCAACCTGAACACAGACTCTTTGCAGTGGAAGCCTGTGTCACATACCAGATCCGGGAGAATCAGTTTGATGGGAGTGGCAAACAGGACCCGCATAGACATATCACTCGCTTCCTGGAAGCCTGTGACTTGCAGAAGACCAGGGGAGTCTCTCAGGATGAGTTTCGCTTGCGGCTTTTCCCTCTTTCTCTTAGGGATGTCGCTCGCGATTGGGTTGTGATTTGGATAGGAACAACATCGAACTTGGGAGCAAATGGCACAGAAGTTCCTAACCAAATACTTTCCTCCTCAGAAGGCGGCACAAGCAAGAATAGCCGTCACTTCATTCAGGCAAACGGAGGATGAAACATATAATGAAGCTTGGGAAAGGTACAATGGCTTATTGAGAAGATGTCCCTCAGCGTTCTTTGACCCGGTTTCCAAAGTGCAGCACTTCTTTAATGGGTTGAGGGGACGCTATCAGATGAACTGTGATGCCGCAGCTGGCGGTTCTTTTGTATATTTATCGGCTGAGGATGGATGGGCACTGTTAGAGAAAATGTCATATAATGATTACAACCGTGGAAGGGAAACTTCAAATGGAATCAGTTCTGGGGCAATGGAGGCCATTCTTGAGCAAAACAGATTGTTGAAGATGCAAGTGGCGGCTTTGTCAGAGAACAAGAAGGCTAATGTGATACACGAGGGAATGCCTCCAGGTTGTGGTAATTGTAATGGAGATCATGACACTCGAAACTGTCCATTCAACTTCCCTCAGGAACATGTAGACTCATGCCACAACTTTTATGACACTGTGCCCCAGAATAACTATCAGAGGAACAGACAAAATGACTACAATCAGAATCAAAATAGGGGGTACATGAGGAGAGACCATCCGGGCTTCGCATGGAGTAATGCTAGTGGTGGTCTAGCCGGGCAGCAACCTCAGCAGGGTATAAGGCCGAACATTGGAATTCAGCAGTGCAATACCCAGCAGGCTCTTCCAGGGCCTAATCAGTTGCAAATAACAGATAGTGGAAGACAACCGTGGGAGCTGGCTTTTGAGAAGATGAGTACAGCAGTGGAGAAATTGTCAATTAACAAGAACACTGCCATTGACAAGTTGGCGACTCATACAGGTTCAACAATTCAGAATCTTGAGACACAAATAGCACAGCTCGCGAAGCAACTTAATGAGCGTCTTCCAGGCACTCTTCCAGGTAGTACTGAGAACAACCCCAAGGGACAATGCAATGTCATATCTACTAGAAGCGGAAGGGTGTTGGAACCTAGCAGGGGTACCACTAGTTCTCAGGATGACAAGGGCCCGGAACAACTACCAGTTGAGGAAGAGCAACCAGAGAAAGAAGGGTTGGCAAGTGACAAGGGACCGGAGCAAGGGGGAAGGCTGAAACTTGTGGATGAAGAGTTCCGAAGGAAGAAGTGGGTTGAACCCCAAGACCTCCCGCCCTACATGAAGGTTCTGTATCCGGAAAGATTGAAGAAGCCTCAACAGGATAAGCAATTCAATAAGTTCCTTGATGTCTTCCGAAAACATCAGATTAACATTCCATTTGCGGAAGCCTTGGAACAAATGCCATCATATACTCGGTTTATGAAGGAACTTCTCACTAAGAAGCGGAGGATTGTGGATGAAGAAACGGTTGCTTTGACCGAGGAGTGTAGCGCCATTCTTCAATGGAAACTGCCTCCGAAGTTGAAGGATCCCGGTTCCTTCTCGATACCATGCACCATTGGGGGAATTACCTTCGGAAAGGCATTATGTGATCTAGGGGCAAGCATCAACTTGATGTCCCTCTCGATGATGAAGAGGCTAGGGATCAAAGAAGTAAAGGATACGCGAATGTCACTCCAACTGGCCGATCGTTCTATCAAATATCCCTATGGAGTAGTCGAAGACTTGCTCGTGAAGGTTGACAAGTTCATATTCCCAGTGGACTTCGTGGTGCTCGACATGGATGAAGATGCTGAGATCCCTCTCATATTGGGTAGACCCTTCTTGGCCACCGGGGATGCCTTGATAGATGTGCGACAAGGGAAACTCACTTTAAGGGTGAATGATGATAAGGTGGTCTTCAATGTCTTTGAAGCGATTAAGCACCCGGAAGAAAAGTCAGCTGTGTATCGAGTGGATGTTGTGGACCCAACTGAAAAGGTAAAGGCAACTCGAAAAGACCATGATCCTTCACTTGCAACAAGATATCGGTAGAATCTCATGAGGAAGACAGGTGAGGAAATAGGCCCTTCGGGGGATGAAGTTTACCTTGAGTGGCTACGAGACATGGAACCCATACCGAGTCTCCCAAGGGAAGAATGTGCAAGGGAAGAACTCAGCTGCAAAGGAATGAAAAAGAAGGGCAAAGCACCAAGGTTGAAGGGTGGCACAACCGTAGTGGTCAGTACAGACAATGAATTGATCTCAAAAAGGATCACCACGGAGTGGAGAGTTCGTGCTGATTATAGAAGGATCTTTGGACTTAAATGAGCTGTCCGAGAACAGCTTGCGAGTATATAAAAGTGCACAAACCTACAAAGAACGGGCCAAGGAATGGCATGGCAAGCAGGATCTTCCTCCGGATTAACCCTTAGGGGCGACTTGAGTCAGGCTCGGGACGTTAAACAAGCGCTACTTGGGAGGCAACCCAAGCTAGGTACTCTCTCTCTTTTCCTCACTCTTGTTTTTGTTTTTGTTTTTGTGTTTGTTTTTGTTTGTCACTCTTGAATAATTTGAGAAGATCAAGAGTTGTTGTAAGAATGATGTGTCGGCAAGCTTTTTGGATTTTGATTAAATGGAGCATAGATGGATTGCATGAATTATATTAACCATTGATGATTTCCCCTAGGTTCTAGTAATAGAAAAGTTGATCCCCACTTAAAAATTGAAAACTGAACTTTGAGAATTTTATTGTGATTACTTGATTTATGATAAGTTTGGGGTGAGGGGGTGCACACACTAGGAATCGTATCTCGGTCAAACAATTTGCAAAATGTCCAGGTGAGGATTTGAGCCTCCAACTCTGTTTTTGAATGTGTGAATCACTGTTAAGTTGCACTTTCCCGAATTTGCTTGAATCTCTATATGGTTTGCATGTTTATGTGTTGCATCAAATGATTTAGGCTATTTTCTTTGAATTAACTACTTGGCCTGAAATGAACCATCCCTAATGCATGTTCCCTAGTTAGCCAAATTGAGCCCAATTGACCTATTGTTTCTTGATGACCCTACATTACGAGCCAAAATCTGAAAAACCATGTTAACCCAATCTTAGGATTAGGAGAGCATGGAAATGAGCAAGAGAAAGGTTGTGAGAAACTAAGTTTGGGGTGGCTACGAGGTATGTGTCATATTGGGATGAGAAAAAGAAAATAAAGGTTGACCCAAGGCAAAAAGAAAAGAAAAGAAAAGAAGAAAACAAATAAATTGCCAAGGAAAAAGGGGCAAAACAGAAAAAAAAAAAAAGATGAGCAAGAAAAAAAAGGCTGTAGTCACCCGAGACAAAACAGAAAAATGGAAAAAGGAATTCAAGTGGAAATGTGTTTAATGCTCATGCTCTCTTAGTTCCTAGGGACCTAAGCCTAAATATCCTTGATTATCCTACCCTCAGCCAGGCCCCATTACAACCTTTAAAAGACCTTTTGATGTTGCATGCATGTTTTCGTGGGAACTATGTTTGAGATGAAAATCAACTTCATGGGAAGTGCTCTTGATAAGTGAAATTGAGTGAAAAAGTTGAAAGCCTAGACAAACTTGAGCGAATGAGTGAAATACTAAATGCCCTTGTGAGGAAGGCAATTGTTTGAAATAGGTGATCTTCCTTTGTGTGTATCTTTGAGCCTCAACTTAGAGTAATGATGGCATGAATGATAACTTCTCAATTGTTTAAAGTAGATGAATGTGGGGATTACATTGATGAAAAGGGGGGGGGGGGGGGGGGGGGGATCAAAGAAGAAAAATTGTTTTGTAAAGTCGCATGAAATTTGTGCGAAATTGATTAGATCTTTGGGCTTGCCAAGTCTTGAGTCGTTTTTCAGTTTTAAGCTTGCTTGAGGACAAGCAAGGTTTAAGTTTGGGGTGTTTTGATAAGCCTCTGGCTTATCTAGTTTTATGACTAGATGAACTAGGGTTTATGTGCCAATTTATTCGAGTTCACTCTCGTTTTTGCCCAAATTTGCCTTGTTTTGTTCCTAAGTTGGACTTTGACTCGTTTTGCGTCTTTTGTGTAGTTTTTAGCTTCTTTTGGATAGAATTACGCTTGTGGTTGCTTGTGTTGTTTTCAGGTCCATAAGTGAAGCTCTAAGAATTAAGGAAAGTCAAGAAATAGTGGAGATTGCCATTCTGGAGATTCTCGCCCCGCGAGAGGAAGCTCGTCCCGCGAGAGTTTGAAGACCCAGAGTCAGAGACCATCACGGCCGTGCCGTGATGTATATCACGGCCGTGACCTAAAAGCCACACAAGTCAGATACCATCACGACCTAGCCGTGATGAGTATCACGGCCGTGACCCAAGATCCACACAAGGCAGAGAACATCACGGCCTGGCCATGATTCACATCACGGGCCGTGAAAGGCGGGCTCGCGTCGCGAGACATCATTCGCGTCGCGAGAGTTCGAATCCCAGAAGTGCGCCAGAAACAGAAACCGTCACGGCCTGGCCGTGATGGCTGTCACGGCCGTGACTCGTGGCCTCCTTATAAATAGAGCAGATCAAAACAGAAAAAGAGGACTTTTTGGATCAGAATTTTCAGAGACCTTTTGTAATCCTATTTCTGGGGTTTCTTCTCCTTTTCTCTTCTCTTAATTCTTAGTCTTAGGATGATTTCCGATTGTACGTGCGTCGTTGTTACAGACATGAGGAACTAATCCTCTTGTCAAAGGGATCGATGAAGCCACCATGGCGGCATAGTGTTCATGTAATGTAACTCTCAAGCTGTGATGAAGACCACGCCCGTGAACAGTTTGAGGTTTGAATACTCGCCCCACGAGAGACATCTCGCCTCGCGAGTGAATGAAGACTTGGAAGTCAGAGGCCATCACGGCCCAGCCGTGATGAAGGTCACAGCCTGAAATTGAAGACTCGCCCCGCGAACACACTTTCGCCTCGCGAGAGTTCAAATTGAAAGCGCACCAATTTTAATTCTCGCCTGGATGAAAGGCTGCTCGCCTCACGAGCGAGCGCAGATCAGGAATCCTATTTAAAGGCTTTTGCAGATCAGATTTGAGGGGGGAATCGTTAGGGATCCAGTTTTCCACTTAGATTAAGGGCAGTAGTTTCGAATCCTTATTTCTCCTTGGAGCTGCGTCTCCTTTTCTCGTTTCTTTTTATTTTACGATGGTGATTGTGTCCGAGTGTTTGTCTATGAGCATGAGGAACTAATCCCCCTCGTCAGAGGGAACGATGAAGCCACCCATGGCGATGTAAATCCGATATGATGTATGTCTTTCTCCTTTAATTCAATTCTTGTTTTCCGATTCTGATTTGAATGTTTGATCATATGTTTTGCGTGATTAATCAGTTAAACGTGTTTGAGGCCTAACGGCGATTCGCGTTTCAGAACTTGAATCGGGATCATAAATGTTTTCTAATTCTGATTTGATTGTGTTAATCATATGTGTTGCGTGATTGACTTGTTAACGTTGATGAGGCTTAGTCAGCGATTCACGTTTAGAACTTGAATTAGGATCATCGATCGAATATTGCACGAGAGTGAGTAGGAGATCGGTCCGACCTTATAGGGAACATGAATTAACAGAATTCGAGATTAGGATTATGAGACCTAGTAAGTAATTAATCCAATCGTCGAATACGTCCTAATGAGCACGAGAGTGGATTTAGGAGAATTTAGGGGTCCCGGTTGACATTGTAATTGAACCTAGGGAGGAATTCATCATCACTTGGGTATACATGTTGGGTAGGTGGATTTGTGACCTTGGACATTTTAATTTTCATATTTTTAGTTAATTATTTAATTAGATTGTTAATTGAATTTCGATTCCATACTCTCTCTCTCAACCACCTTCTTCCGTAACTTGACCGAACGCATCGGATTTCCCGCGGATTAGTCGAATTGGTAGCCCAATCCCTGAGTTCGACCTCGGTAATTACTTACCGTGTTATTTTTATTACTTGCGACGACCCGGTACACTTGCCGGAGTCACAACAATATACATGCAATTGGGACTGTCAATTTATGTTTACCAAATTGGGACTTTCAAGATCAGGTTTGCTAATTTGACACACATTTGCCAGACAACATACGTACACCGTATGAACAGTGCCGCACAGTGCGGCACTGTAGCACATGTTTTTTTTTTAAATTAAATTTTTTTTTGTAAATAAATTTTTTGATTAAGTATGGGCATTCACCACATATTTGAAGGCATTCACCAGATAATTGAACTACGTTCACCAGATAATCTAAGGCATTCACAAGCTAATTTAGTATAGGCATTCACCACATATTCGAAGGCATTCACCAGATAAGTGAACTACGTTCACCAGATAATCTAAGGCATCCAAAACTCAGTTTTAGTATGGGCATTCACCAGATATTCGAAGGCATTCACCAGATAATTGAACTACGTTCACCAGATACTCTAAGGCATCGAAAACTTTGTTTTAGTATGAGCATTCACCACATATTTGAAGGCATTCACCAGATAATTGAACTACGTTCACCAGATAATCTAAGGCATCCAAAACTTGGTTTTAGTATGGGCATTCACCACATATTTGAAGGCATTCACCAGATATTTGTACCCCGTTCACCAGATATTGACACATACTTAATCAAAAAATTTATTTACAAAAAAAATTTTAAATTAAAAAAAAAAAAAGTGCTCTGATCTTACAGTGCAGCTCTGATGCCGACTTTGTGTAAGACTGCTTGTTCATACGGTGTACGTATGTTGTCCCAAAATCTGTGTCAATTTATCATTTTTCTTTCAAGATACATTGTGTTTTTGTTTATTTGAAGCTTGATACTTGTCTAGAGTGGTATTTTAATGATAATTATTTTTTATTATATTATATTAGATTCCAAGTTCAGGTACCTAATTTGGTATGCATAATTATTTAAGTTTGGCCCTTTTTTATTAACAAACATGATTTGTTTATCAAAAATATTATTTAAATATGATTATCTAATCCGTGGGAAATCTGTCCAAAATAATATCATAACATTCGTTTGAAATCCGTCCAGAATTTGCATGAATAGCAATATTGAATCCGTTTGAAATTTGTCCGAAATTAAGCCAATATAACCAAAATTCAGATTTTTGTGTTTGTTCGAAATTTGTCTGGAACTAATTTCGGACAGAATTTTTAATTTGCAATGAGGCTTTTTCGGACGTGGGATGTTCACTCGATCTGAAATACGTCCGAAATTAATTGTCCGTCCAAAATCCGTGGGAGAAGTGTCCAAATTCCATCTAAAATCCGTTCGTGAATCCGTCCGAAAATAACAATTTTCTAGTAGTGATGTAAAATAAATAAATTTCTTTATCTTTTTTTTACTAAATAAATTACTTGATCTTTATTAATTGTACATTTTTTTATATAAGTAGCATGCAAGAGCATCACTAAGAAAAATGTCATCACAACTATGTTGGCACCACCAAATTCAACAATCATTTGCTGCATGCTACGCATTTATTGATGAGGGTAAAAACTTAAAATAATAAAATCAAGTATACTTTTAAAAATGTAAAATATGAGAATTAATCAACTCAATTCAAATTCAAATTTTAGTAATGAAATCCAGACATGATTTTGATTCGCAAATAAAATTAAATCATTTTCAATTTTGAATAATTCCAAATTAAAGAAATAATAATTTTTTTATGCTTGAAACTACCTTGTCCATGTCTATTTGGTCAACAATACAATCTTTCGGAAGTTGAAAGGTGATACTTATTAGTTTGTTGACCCCAATGTCAGTTGTCATTCCGGAGCTATTGTGTGCAACCTATAAAAGATCACCATTATATATCATGTTAAGATTGCCCCAAATTAAATTGTATAGTAGAGTTTACTGAACCACGCAGCAAAGTGATAAGTAATTTCTCGATCAACCTAATTGTTCCAAATGTCAGGTTGGATTTCCATTATAAAATTACCATACATCCTACACATGGCAGGTTAACATCAGGACGATTAATAACCATAAATGACAATCGAACGTATAAAATACATTGTGGACACTTACTCTAAATATGGTGCCACCTCATCACAATTTTGAAGGATGTACAGATGGGCAGCATTAATGTCACGTTACTCCAAGAAGTATCCTTGAGATTTGCCACTAAATCTGCCTGAATAGTTGAATATTGATATAGGAGGACTAGTTGAACATCCGTCACCCGAATCAATATTTCGAGGCATCCTAGTCCTTCTCGTGTCAGCTTCATTCGGATAGTAATAAGAGGCAAAAGTGGGAGTCTCCTCTACTAAGTATGCTTCACAAATGGAACCCTCTACTCGTGCCTTGTTCTTGACTTTGTGTTTAAGGGAGTGAAAAACCCAATTAAAGAGGAATACATACAAATAATTACTAGTTTTAAGGAAAGCTAAAATGGATACCCCGCATTTGGATACATACAAATAATTAATTAAAATAATTGATGCTGTATACCTCTCAAATGGATACATCCAACGGTATTGGACTGGACCACCAACTCTTGCTTCTTAAGGTAGATGAACTGGAAGGTGTTCCATTGAATCAAATAAACTTAGCGGGCAGATTTGTTCCAACTTACATAACAACAAGTGTATATTCTCCTCCATATCATTCAATTGTTTCACATTTAGTGTTGTTGAAGTAAGCTCCCTGAAAAAGTGCTAAGCTCAACAAGTGGGTTCCAAATTGGTTTCGGTAACACGTCGAACGCGATTGGAAGCAACCGTTGCATGAACACGTGACAATCATGACTCTTCATTCCATGTAACTTTGCTTCCTTAATGTCAACACATCTACCCAGATTGGAAGCATACCCATCGGGCAACTTTAGTTCTTTTACCCACTTACAGATAGCCACTTTCTGTGGTTTACTTAGTGTATAACTTGCCTTCGGTTTGATAAGTCTGCCACGACCACCTTCTTGCAACTCAAGATCCTTCAAATTACAAATGTTTGCCAAATCCAATTGGGCTTTATTTGTTTCTTTTGTCCTCCCCTTGATGTCCATCACAGTGTCAAACACATTCATAAACACATTCCTCTCAGTATGTAAGACATCAATGTTGTGATGCAGTAGGTGCGTTCTCCAATACGGCAACCTCCAGAATATACTTTGTTTTGTCCAATTATGCTTGACGCCATAATCAGGAATATGTTCTCCATGGGATTCATGGACGAGCATTAAATTCTCTACTCTCCGCCATAAATTAGGACCAGACAAATGCGGGGGAGGAGGTGTGGTCTGAGACACCCCGTTGTGCCCCTTTGTGTCATTTAGTTTAAAACCTCATTATTTAATTACTTAATCGCATGCTTAACGTGAAAATTACGAAAAAATTGAAACTTAATTTCTTAAGCAAATAGATTCATATAGAACAGAATATGCAAACATAAATATATTACACATACTTAAAGCATCAGAGTTATCCAAACACTGTTTCAGGGCATCCCATCAATAGGATCCCGAACTAGTGCATATTTATACAAAACATAAGCGTAAAGATAAAGATTCACAACACAGACGCACTGGCCATAACTAACTAGACCCTAATCACCATGGGTCACGGCTCGTCCTCCGGCATCCGGTTCGTAGGGAGTTCCATCCAACTCCTCCTGGTTACGTTCATCCACAGGGTCTTCTCGTACGGTTCCACAAGGAGACAAAATACAACATACAGAAATATACAGGGGATAAGAAACAGTTCTATCATCAAAAACGGAAAAGAGTCATAGTAAACTATACAGTAATTATCACAGACACAACATCAGTCAAGTCATCCATCTTCCATAAAATTCTTATATCCATCCTACCTTCACTCCTACAACTAACACATGATACTGAAAATGGATATGGTTTCCCTATCATAGTTATGGTTATCGGTCAGTCGTCCAAGCGACACGTCCCATTCCCGGTGCACATCCTTAGTCATGGTGGGAATTCTCATGCAAAGCAATGACACTATAGCTGCACATTAAACCCGATGCACACCTCGGACCGTGGGTGCTCATGCAAAGCAATGACACTATAGCTGCACGATTATCCCGGTGCACACCTTCACCATGGTAAGAACGCTCATGCAAAGCGTGACACTACAGCTGCACGATGATCCTGGTGCACACCTCGTCCACTCCCAGAGGTGCTCATGCAAAGCAATGATACTCGTAGCTGCACAAGTTAAGTTTACCCTTTGGACGGTCTCACAAGGACTTCGGGTCTTGTATGTGTCCCACATACGGTTATAGAAACAACACAACTTATGAACCTCGCAGACTCCTATGGTCATAACCTAGTGCCTTAACCTCTCACCAAGACCTCAACACATGCTCTATGTCACAACACCTCTTTAACATATTTCATGTAGGTTAGGCACCTCTAAAATTCATCATGATCCTCACGCCTAAAACAACTCATCTCTTAGACCACATATATATCTTCGCTTAATCCACTAAGCATAAAGTAAATACCACACAGATCATGCATAACATCAAGTCAATCAAAGATATTTCAAAATATCAACATAGCACTAAATCAGTTCAATAAAGGTAATAAAACTCAAATCAACCATCAACAGTATAAATATAAACCTAATATCGATCAACCTACAATCCCCGAATCACCATGGATGTTTTATAAAAGCAATTTAAAGCGATTCTGGTCTTGTCGATTATTCGACTTCTAGTAGGGTTTAGGTCGCCCTACATAATTACTACATAATTTACTACTTATCGATTCCGACGATAGGTTGATTCTTTCCCCCACTGGGTTATCACCAAACTCTCGAACTCGAAGCTCCTCGTCGTCACACCACAAAGTATTAACTCCACCTCCTGTGAAGGTAAGGAGATTAGATACTCGAAGAGGTATACCACGAACGTCCTCGTTTCCTCCGAGATGGAAATCTAAGGTTACAAAACATGAAATCATGAGTTAAAACTCAATCAAAGAACACTAACCACAAGGTACAGGTTCGGTTCATACAATAAACTAGGATTAGGATTAGGAGTTTCCGAAATTTATGCGACTCTTGGATTTATGATCCTTAAGTGCTAGAAGTTTCCAAAACACATGCAACTTAGGGATTTATGACCCTTAAGTGCTAGGAGTTTAAAACAAGATTACTTTAAACAAAGTTGAAAAAAAATCCCACCAAGTTACACTTGATGGAGATTCAGCCTTGACCAATAAGATAGGCTAGGAACATTTAAACTTTCCAATCTCTTTGGTTTAGCATCCATTAATAGTAAGGAGCTCAAAACCATGATCACTTTGGAAAATGAAAAACGAGACACCCTAGGTCCATAACCTTTAAGATTCGGTCATCCTTGGGTTTTCATGATAGAAATCTTTAAATTCTTCCAATCTCTTAGACCTTTTAGCATCCGATAACTTATGGAGCTCAAGTCTATGATCATCTTTAAAGCAACATAGGACTTTAAATAACAAAGCTCATAAGCACATAAAGTAAGAACAACATAGGCCTATAAGTAATTAGAGTATAATGACATAAGTAAATGAATCATAAATGACATAAACATAAATGACATAAAAGTAAATGACATAATGTAAATGACATAAAGTAAACGACATAAATATAAATGGCATAAAAGTAAATGACATAATGTAAATGACATAAAGTAAATGGCATTAATATAAATGACATAAAGGTAAATGACATAATGTAAATGACATAAAGTAAATGGCATTAATATAAATGACATAAAAGTAGAGTAAAAATCTTTAAACTTTCCAATCACTTAGACATAGCATCCTTTAACATAAAGGAGCCTTGGTCCATGATCATTTTGGGAAACAAATCTTTAAACTTTCCAATCACTTAGACATATCATCCTTTAACATAAATGAGTCTTGGTCCATGATCATTTTGGGAAACAAATCTTTAAATACAAACTCATACTTGTAAAAGTTGAAACAAGATCCATCTAAACCATATGCATGGTTTCGACCTCATTAGAAAGTAGAGGTTAGGAAACTTTGTTTTACACAACCTTTTAGTATGTTAAACTACAACTAAATACAAGACCATATAAATTGGTTTCAACTCAAAAGGAGTTTTCTACCATTTTTGAGAGATTTTTGAAGATAAAAGCTCATATATGACATAAAGAAGAAACTTTAGAAAAAGATGAAGTTTTTTTTAAAGAAAAGAATACATGAGAGTATTACCCTAATCAAGAGGAACAACTTTTATGAAGAACACCTAGTGAAAAGAAGAAGAAAAACTAAAGCTTTGGAAGCTTGAAGTTAAGAAAAAGATGAAAGCTTAAGAGTTTTAATGGAGTAGAAAAAAGGAAAGTGATGAAGTGAAGATGAAGAGTGGTATTTATAGAGGAAAGGGGGAGGGTGCACGGTTTTGAGAAGAGGAAGCAAGGCTTGGAGAGGAAGTTTTGGTTTAAGGCATTGTTTGGATCATTTAAGGAAGGTTTAATGGGTTTTTGGAATAAAATAGATTATAATTTGAAAAGGTAATCATGATTACTTTAAAGTGTGTCATAAGTATTTAAAGTATGTCATAAGCATTTAATTAGGCATCCCATCAAGCCTTCCCTCATCCTTTAGGGTTCCTTTAACTGCTTAAATACGTAACCGGTTGCACATCCGATCGTATTTTCTGAAGGTTTCGTCCGGATAAAATATTATATTTTATTCCCGGACCAAAAAATTCGAAAATTTACCAAACCCACACAAAACATCGTAAAAACACTAACCGTCTCGTTCATGAATTAAAATTTTGTTTCTAGCTCAGTAAACTTGTACTGGCAGTGAGAACCCAGACCTGTTTTTGTCTGAATTTTCGATCGAAAATTTTACTGTGACTTCATATGATAAGGTGGATTAGGAATATGATTTTATTTTATTAAACAAAATATTTTCTACTTTCATATTAAAATATAATTACTTATATTTTAATTGATTAAACAGTATAATGAAAATCAGGCTGTTACATGGTCTCCTCACAACGCTTCTTGAATGCATTCTTGTTCCTCCTATAAGGAAGATCTTGTAGAAGGAATTGACGATGACAATCAAAATATGAGATCTATCGACCGTTTTTAAGCGTGAATTGTAACAGCCTGATTTTCATTATACTGTTTAATCAATTAAAATATAAGCAATTATATTTTAATATGAAAGTAGAAAATATTTTGTTTTAATAAATAAAATCATATTCCTAATCCACCTTATCATATGAAGTCACAGTAAAATTTTCGATTGAAAATTCAAACGAAAGTCGGTCTGCGTTTCACTGCCAGTATAAGTTTACTGAGCAGAAAACCTAATTTTGACCCGTGAACGAGACGGTTAGTGTTTTTATCATGTTTCCTTCAACTTTGGTTATTTTAAAAAATTTCGTTCAAAAATAAAATAAAATATTTTATTCGGTTGAACACGTCGGGAATATACGATCGAATCAGAATCAAGTACGAAATGGAGCAGACTAGGGGACACAAAAGAGATGAGGTGACTTGTTAGGGAAATGATGCATGGTTGTAGAAGCTTTATGTCACATCCATAAAAGTACCATCATTACTCTTTTTTTCAAAATTTACTATTTTATAATCAATTAAGCCATTCCTTTCAACTTTTGTCAACCAAACATGACATAACTCAAAACTTGGCCTCCAAGCACTCATTTCTCTCCCTCAAAACCGTGGCCCTCTCTCTCTCTCCCTATATATCACACTTTCATTTTCTTCAACTCACTTTTTCTTCTCCAAAAACACTATTTCTTCATCTTCTTCCTTTCTTTTCAACCTTCATACTCATAAAGCTTGCATTTTTATTCATCTTTTCAACTCAAGTTCTTCACAAAAGTTGATCCTTGTATCAAGGGTAATACTCTTATGTCAATATTTTTGCAAGTTTCTTCTTTTACCTTATGATTTACTCTACTTTTTCTTTAAGTGTTTTTAATGGGTTTTCAACTTCTAAAATCTCTAGAAAATTGTATAAAAATCCTTTTGAGTTGAAACCACTTTATATAGTCTTGTATTAACTTATATTTTCACATACCAAGAGATGTATAAAACAAAAATTTCTACCTCTTATTTCCAAGGATGGCCGAAACCTATACATGGTAGCCTAGGAAGTTTTGTTTCAACTTTTTGAAAGATGATCATGTATATTAGCTTCTAGATCCCTCTTGATCTTAAATCTAAAGTCTGGAAATGTTTGAAAATCGCTAGCTTATTTATCCAATGATGGCCAAACCTATATGGTTTTGGACCTAGGATGCTTGGGTTCAACTTTCTAACTATGATCATGGATTTAGACCTCTTAATACTTTGTGATGCCAAACCTAAGAGTTTTCATCAAACAAAAGGCTTTTCCTCATTCTCCTAGGCTAGGCCGAAACTCAATGTTTTGGAGCTAGGATGTTTGAGTTTTCATTTTCCAAAATGATCATGGACTTGAAGATCCTTAAGACATTAGGATGCTAAGTCTAAAAGATTAGAAAGTTTAGAGATTTCTAACCTAGTTATCTTATGATGGCCGAACCTATGAGGTTTATGGACCTAGGATATTTTGTTTTCTTTTATTTTCAATATGATCATGGATTGGAGCTCCTAAATACATTGGGATGCAAAATCTAAGAGATTGGAAGGTTTAAAGTTTTCTAACCTATTTTACTATACAAGGCTGAAACCTAACCTAAGAGTTTGGATTATTTTATTCAATATTTTCAAGTTAAAACAAATTATCTAAGTCACCTATATAAAAACTAAGAGTTAAGTATCTAAAATCTTAGAGTGTGAAATGAAACCTAACTCTCATTAGATTTAAATGGCCGAACCTACCTAATGAGAACATAGATGAGTTTATTTGATTTAGTTGTTTTTATATTGTTTGGTTGAAGGTGGTGTTAACACCTCATGGTCGGATAACGAGGAGCTGGGAATTCGAGCTTTCGGTGATAACTCAGGTGGGGGAAAGAATCAACCTATCGTCGGAATCGATAAGTAGTAGATTATGTAGTAATTATGTAGGGCGACCTAAACCTTACTAGAAGAAGAATAATCGACAAGACCATAATCGCTTTAAATTGCTTTTATAAAACATCCATGGTGATTCGGGGATTGTAGGTTGATCGATATTAGGTTGATGTTTATACGGTTGATGGTTGATTTGAGTTTTATTACCTTTATTGAACTGATTTAGTGCTATGTTGACGTTTTGAAATATCTTTGATTGACTTGATGTTATCCATGATCTGTGTGGTATTTACTTTATGCTTAGTGGATTAAGCGAAGATATATATGTGGTCTAAGAGATGAGTTGTTTTGGGCATGAGGATCATGACGATTTTTAGAGGTGCCTAACCTACATGAAATATGTTAAAGAGGTGTTGTGACATAGAGCATGTGTTGAGGTCTTGATGAGAGGTTAAGGCACTAGGTTATGACCATAGGAGCCTGCGAGGTTCATAAGTTGTGTTGTTTCTATAACCGTATGTGGGACACATACAAGACCTGGAGTCCTTGTGGGACCGTCCAAAGGGTAAACTTAACTTGTGCAGCTACGAGTATCATTGCTTTGCATGAGCACCTCTGGGAGTGAAGGTGTGCACCGGGATAATCGTGCAGCTATAGTGTCATTGCTTTGCATGAGCACCCACGGTCTGGGGTGTGCACCGGGTTTAATGTGCAGCTATAGTGTCATTGCTTTGCATAAGCATTCTCACCATGACCAAGGATGTGCACCGGGAATGGGACGTACGCTTGGACGACTTACCGATAACCATAACTATGATAGGGAAACCATAGCCATTTACAGTATCAAGTTTTAGTTGCAGGAGTGAGGGTAGGATGGATATAAGAATTTTATGGAAGATGGATGACTTGACTGATGTTGTGTTGGTCGCGCTGTCGCGCACGCACCAAAAAGGACGAGCGGGTTTAAAACTGTAGTTTAGGGCGACAACTCGGAAGTCGTCTCTCAAGGACTCTGAAAGTGTTATCTTCCACAAAAATCAGTTTTTTTGTTGGGGGGGGGGGGGGGGGTTTGGATTGGAGTGCAAATAAGAAACAAGCAAAACAGAACAATTAAAAACATGGCAGTTGAAAAGAGATTATCAATTAGCAAACAACGATTAATCTACTGTCAAGAATTCCCAACTATCCTTGGTTAATGTAATCCCAAGCCCTAAGCAGATTCTAATCCCCTTTCAGTTACAGCAACAACTAACAACGTAATTGCTACTATGGATGCAAGTTCCTATTCCCGAAATAACAAACGGGGTTAAGCTCTCATGAACAAACGAACATGAATGAACACACGTGAAATAACAAACGCGATTAAGTATAGGAAAATAACATCACTGAAACAAATCAATACAATACTACACACTCCTGAAATAACAAACAGAAATGTATAATATGGTATTGAAAAGGGAAAAGCAATTAAAATAGGGATTTACAAAACCTCAAGTATATGGAATTCTCATACAGTAGACTAATCCTAGAACTTAGTTCTCCATGACAAAAAATGAAATCACACAGAGAAAATGTAAAACTAAACAATGGAGAAGCCAAAGTCTTTACAAACTGTTCAGAACATCAATTTATACTAGTCAGAAATTAAGCCTATTCGCGAGGCGAAGCCTCTCTCGCGACGCGATTCTTGTGAACAGTCTGCAACTTTTGGTATTCTCGCGAGGCGAACAATCCTTCGCGAGGCGAGGAACTGAAGAGTCTTCTTGACACGCCCGTTATGAACATCAGGGGCCAACCGTGATGCTTTCTGACTTCCAGGCTAGCGAGGCGAATGGATGCTCGCGAGGCGAGACTCTTCAACTTCAAAACCGCCACGGCCGTGACCTTCAACACGGGCAAGCCGTGATCGTCTCTGACTTTTCAGGGTTGCAATACTCGCGGGGCGAGACCTACTTCGCGGGGCGAACCAGAGACCTTGCATTTTCTTGGAACAGTCAGGCTTCGGGGTCGCGAGGCGAGAAGGGTAGTCGCGGGGCGAATCCCCTGTTTCTTTATTCTCTTGCCTTCCAACTTATCCTGAAAACAAAGACACAACTATAAGTGTATTATTTGACTTAAAACTAACTAAATTAACCTAAAACTACTCTAGAGACTCCAAACCTTGCTTGAGGACAATCTAATCTAATTTAGGTGAAAATAGGATATAATTTGCACAAAACCCTGGTCATACTAGCCATAAAACTAGATGAGCCAGAGGCTTATTAAAATACCCCAAACTTAAACTTTGCTTGTCCCCAAGCAAACTAAGACTCAAAAATCAAAATGACTCAAGACCTGGCAAGCTTAAAAGATTCAATCAACATTGCACAAATTCAAGCAACTTCATCAAAATAGTTTTCTTCATTGTTTTCCCCCTTTTCAAACAGAGCAATCCCCACATTCATTTATTCTAAACATTTGAGAATTTCATCATGAAAACAATCAGAAATCTAAGCAGGGGATCTAAGTCACACACAAGAGGGAGATCACCAAATCCAAACAACTGCCTTCCTCACAAGGGCATTTAGTATATCACTCAATCACTCAGTTTGTGTCAGGCTATCAATATTGCACTCAGTTTCACTTTTCAAGAACACTTCCCATAAATTTGATTTTCATCTCAAAATGGTTCCCACAGAAAACATGCATGCAACATCAGAAGGTCTTTTATGGGATGTAATGGGGCTTGGCTAAGGGTAGGATATACAAAGGTACTAGGCTGAAGACCCTTGGAACTGAGAGAGCATGAACTATATTTACACTTTGAAATTCACTCAAGTTCCTTTCTTAATTTTTTTCTTTATGCTTCTGGGTGGCTACTACCTTTTTATTTCCAACAGCCTTTTTGGCATTTTTGTATTTTTGTATTTTTTTTTCAATCCCAACAACATCTTACACCTTGCAGCCACCCCAAACTTAGTTTCTTGCACCCATTCTAAGATTACATGCTCTCCTAATCCTAAGATCGGGTTAACATGGTTTTCCAGATTTTTGGGCTTATAACATTAGGTTATCAAGAATTAACAGGCTAATAGGCTCAAAGGGGCTAACTAGGGAACATGCATTAGGAATTGGTTATTTTTAGGCTAAGTAGCTATTTACAAAGAAAATGCCTAAATCATCTGAAGCAAACACATAATCATGCAAACCAAAAAGAGATTCAATCAAATTCAGGAAAGTGCAACTTGAAAGTGATTTCACACAGTTAGAAATATGTTGGAGGCTCAAAACCTCACCTGGACATTCATGCAAATTGTTTGAAAGAGATTCTATCCCTAGTGTGTGTTCCCTATCACCCCAAACTTATCATAAGTCATGTCATCATAACAAAATCCCAAAGTTCAGTTTTCAATTTCACATGGGAATCACTTTTCAAAAACAAAAATTTTTCAGCCTAGGGGGAATCATCACATATCAATCATGCAAGCAATCTGTGCAACATCAATCAAAATCTAGCAAACTTGCCAACAAAAGACTCAACACACAAATGCTCCTGAGCTTCTCAAATTATTCAGGAGCTTTATTCAAAGAAACAAGACTCAACAAAACTACAACTAGTTCCCTCCCCCACACTTAAAACATGCATTGTCCCCAATGAACAACTGAACTATACAATCAGAGTGAGGGAAAGGAAAAGGGAACTCCCTGATTAAGTATCAGTGTAAGTGGGAGCTTCCAAAGAGAGCTCCTCAACATTTGCATCCACAGGAACAACAGCATCCACACCATGGAATGGCTTCAACCTCTGCCCGTTAACCTTGAAGGGCTTGTGTGTACCTGCACGTGTAATCTCTACTGCACCATAAGGGAACACATTAGTCACAACAAAGGGGCCATCCCATTTGGACCTAAGTTTCCCAGCCATCAATTTCAGGCGGGAGTTAAACAATAAGACTAGCTGGCCCACAAAAAATTCTTTCCTGACAATCATTCTAACATGAAATTGTTTTGTTTTTTCTTTATAAATCTTGGAGCTTTCATAGGCTTCAAGCCTAAGCTCCTCAAGTTGCTGCAACTGCAGTTTTCTTTCAACACCAGATTTCTTCATGTCCATGTTACAACACTTTACTACCCAATATGCACGGTGCTCAACTTCCACTGGGAGGTGACAAGCCTTACCAAAAACTAGCCGAAATGGGGATGAAAGCAGTCCTTTGTGCCCACAGTGCGTCTTCCAGACGGCGGCTCCATTCCTTTCTATTAGGCTGCACCATCTTCTCTAGAATTTGCTTGATCTCCCTGTTGGATATTTCAGCCTGGCCATTGGTTTGGGGATGGTAAGCAGTGGACACTCTATGTACAACCCCATATTTCCTGAGTAAGGCCTCCATGGTTCTGTTACAGAAGTGTGTGCCCTGGTCACTGATGATGGCCTTAGGTATGCCAAACCTGCAAAAAATGTTGGACCTAACAAATTTTGAAACAATCTGAGCATCGTTAGTCCTAGTGGGGATTGCTTCCACCCACTTTGAAACATAATCTACAGCCAAAAGAATATATACAAAACCAAAAGAAGGAGGGAAAGGACCCATGAAATCCATCCCCCACACATCAAAAACTTCACAAAAGAGCATGGGCTGTTGAGGCATCTCACTCCTACGAGTGATGGCAGGGCCTGTTATTTGACATTCTTTACAATTCTTGTATACCTCATATGAATCCCTAAAAATTGTGGGCCAGTAGAACCCAGAATCCAGGACTTTTCTTGCTGTCCTCTGAGGTCCAAAGTGTCCTCCAACTGGAGAGGCATGTGAGAAATGCAGGATGGACTCTGTCTCATGATCGGGTACACACCTCCTAATAACCTGGTCACTGCAAAACTTCCACAGGTAGGGGTCATCCCACACATAATACTTTGCATCGCTTTTGAGCTTGTGGAACTTATGTCTACTTGTACCTGCAGGAACAACACCAGCAACAAGAAAATTGACAATGTCAGCAAACCAGGGGGTTACCCCATACAAATGTAAGAGTCTCTCATCAGGGAAATCATCTTGGATGGGAAAAGTATCCTCATCCCTTGCTATCCGGCTCAAATGATCTGCTACCAAATTTTCAGCTCCACTTTTATCCTTTATCTCCACATTGAATTCTTGGAGCAAAAGCATCCACCGGATCAGTCTTGGCTTAGCTTCTGGCTTCTTCAACAGATATTTCAGAGCTGCATGGTCAGTGAAAACAGTCACCCTAGAACCTAGCAAATAAGACCTAAACTTATCAAGTGCAAATACAACAGCTAGCAGTTCTTTCTCAGTGGTGGTGTAATTTGCTTGTGCATCATCTAAGGTCCTAGAAGCATAGTGAATTACATGGGCAACCTTGCCCACCCTTTGTGCCAGAACTGCTCCCACAGCAAAATTGGAAGCATCACACATCAGTTCAAAAGGGAGTGTCCAGTCAGGGGGCTGGATGACAGGGGTAGAGGTCAACGCTTTCTTCAGATAGTCAAATGACTCCTTGCACTTTTCATCAAACTGGAACAGGGCATCATTCTTCAGCAGGTTTGACAATGGCAGTGCTATCTTCTTTGAAGTCCTTTATAAAGCGCTCTGTAGAAACCTGCATGTCCAAGAAAAGAACGGATCTCGCGTACGCAAGATGGGTAAGGCAATGAAGAAATCACATTAATTTTTGCAGGATCTACAGAAATACCCTCTTTGGAAATTACATGACCCAAAACTATCCCCTGTTCTACCATGAAGTGACATTTCTCATAATTCAAAATCAGATCAGTATCAATGCATCTTTGTAGAACTAGACCTAGACTATGCAAACAAGCATCAAATGAGGAGCCATACACAGTAAAATCATCCATGAACACCTCTATGCAATTTTCAATAAAGTCAGAGAAAATACTAAGCATGCATCTTTGAAAGGTGCCAGGAGCATTACAGAGGCCAAATGGCATCCTCCTATAAGCAAACGTACCGAAGGGGCACGTGAAGGTGGTCTTTTCCTGATCCTCAGGGGCAATATGAATCTGGAAATACCCGGAAAAGCCATCTAGAAAACAATAATGAGATTGACCAGCCAGTCGATCCAAAGATCTGATCTATGAACGGTAAAGGAAAATGATCCTTTCTGGTGGCCTGGTTCAACTTCCTATAGTCTATACAAACTCGCCAGCTATTCTGGACTCTAGTAGGCACAAGTTCATTATTTTCATTCCTAACTACTGTTAGACCAGACTTCTTTGGTACAACTTGCACCGGACTTACCCAAGTACTATCAGAGATGGGGTAGATAATACCTGCCTGTAGAAGCTTAGTCACCTCTTTCTTCACCACATCCAAAATCAGTGGGTTAAGTCGCCTTTGGGCCTGTCTGACTGGCTTAGCCCCATCCTCCAATAGAATTCTGTGCATGCATCTGGAGGGGCTAATTCCTGGAATATCAGCCAATGTCCACCCAATAGCCTTCTTATGTTTCTTCAGAACCTCTAAAAGCTTGGCTTCCTGGTCAGAGTCGAGGCTGGAAGAGATGATGACTGGAAGTCTTTCATTTGTCTCTAGGTAAGCATACTTCAGGTTCTCTGGGAGTGGCTTGAGTTCTAGGGATGGTGGCTGCTCAACAGATGGTGCATTGGGAGTAGCCATGATGTCACGGACTTCTGCAGAACAGACAGCTCCAATCTCACTATCACTATCACTATCATCCTCACCCTGCAAGGTTGAATCCAAAAACTCAGAACAAACAGAACATGGGTTAGTGTTAGTACAGTTAGTACAAGTATATACATCATCAAAACCAGAAATAAGAGGAAAATCAGAAATAAAGTCATCATGGGTATCCTCAATAAGCCCTGAAAGCAACTCTAAGTGGAATACAGAGTGCTCCTCTACTGGGTGTTTCATAGCATCAAAGATCTTGAATTTGGCCACAATACCACCAAACTCCATAGACATAGTCCCATCATAAACATCAATCTTGGTCTTGGATGTCATCATGAATGGTCTGCCAAAGATTATAGGTGATCTCATCGGATCGAGTCTCTCTCCGCCATGTCTAGGATGTAGAAGTCCGCAGGGAATATCAAATCATCAACTTGCACTAGCACATCCTCTACCATTCCCATGGGTCGGGGCATTGGTCCTGTTAGCCAACCTGGATGGTAAGACACTGTGTCTTTGCAATGGCCCAAGATCAAGGTTGTTAAAGATGGAGGTAGGCATGACATTGATCGATGCTCCCAAGTCCAACATGCAGTTCTCAAACTTCATATCCCCAATAGTACATGGGATAGTGAAGGTGCCTGGATCCTTGCACTTCTGTGGTAGTGCTTGAGTAGGGGCTATAGAAGCAACTCTTTCTAGCTTAGACTGGATAAGCGCTGAGACATTCCTTCCCAAATCAACTCTCTCATTATTCTTCATCTTCCTCTTGTTGGTGCATAGGTCCTTCAGAAATTTGGCATATTTGGGCACCTGCTTGATCACATCTAGGAGAGGAATATTTACAGCTACTTTTCTGAAAACATCAAGAATCTCCTTTTCCTTGTCTTCACCACCAATCTTCAAATTTTTTTGAATTCTGTGTGGGAATGGGATTGGTGGTCTGTACACTTTCTCAACTTCAACTTCAACAATAGGCTCAGGAGTAACCTCAATAGTAGGCTCAGGAGTAACCTTAATAGTTTCTTCATCCTTTCCATAAGTGGCCTCAACAACTTTTCCAGATCTCAGAGAGATGGCACTCACATTAGGGTTGGAGGCATTAGGATTTATCACTGGCTGTGCAGGCAGCTGGTTTGTCCCTTGACCTTGCTGTATGCTATTCATGGATGTGGCCAGCTGTCCAATCTGTGTCCTCAAATCTTGAATGCTAGCATCTGTCCGCTGCTGAAACTGTATACTAGATGCAGCCATTTGCTTTACCAAGTCTTCTAATGATGGTCCAGAAGGTGCAGAAGTGGTCACTGGAGGATGATTCTGAGGTGCCATCGGCTATTGTTGCGATGAGTTCCCATACCGCAGATTAGGGTGATTCCTCCAGCTGGGATGGTACCTATTGGTAGAGAGGTCTGGAGTGCCGTACCGATTCTGACTGTTTCCTTGATTATAGGGGTTTACTGCATAAGCTTGAGGTACTTCACTGACAAACTCTTCTCTCTGGATCGGGCATGGATCGAATGGGTGCTCAGGTGAATTGCACATGCTACATAACTTTGCAGGCTGAACCTTGTCTATTGCCAATTGCCTTACAAAGGAAGTCAGCTCATCCAATCTATTCTCAAGGGCGGTCTGGTTAGAAGATGAACTATGAATCTCATGCACACCTCTTGGCTCAACTGAATTTCTTCTTGTAGAAAATCTGCTGGGAATTCAATGACATATTCTCAATGAGTTGCTTGGCGGCAGCACTGGGGTCTTATCAACTAATGCTCCCCACTAGCAAGCATCCAAAAGATTCCTATCCATCGGCAAAGCAATCCTTCATAAAAGTATTGGATCGGGAGTTGTTCGGAAATTTGATGCTTGAGGGCAACTGGATACCAAATGCTTTAACCTTTCCCGAAGATTCCACTAGTGACTCATTCCCTTGCCTGATGCCACATATCTCTTTCCTTATTGAAGCAGCTCTTGAAGCAGGAAAATATCTTTCTAGGAACACCCTCTTCAAATCATTCCAAGTGGTGATGGAGTTGGGCTCAAGATACAATAGCCAATCCTTTGCAGCTTCCTGGAGTGAAAACGAAAAAGCCTTCAGCTTGATACTATCCTCAGTGACTCCCTCTGATCTCGAGGTTGTGGAGCATGCAACTTGGAATTCCTTCAAGTGCTTGTGTGGATCCTCACCTGCAAGACCATTAAACTTGGGCAACAAGTGAATAAAACCAGATTTCAGTTCAAAAGGAGTGTCAGCACCAGGATATGAAATACACAATCCATTATAGTTGACATCAGGGGCAGCAAGCTGTCTTAATGTCCTCTGGTCTCCCATGTTTTCAAAAACAGTTTTAAAATTGGAATCACTACTAGTGCTAGCCCGAAATTCCCTACGGAGTGTGTGCAGTGTTCTTTCAATTTCCAGCTCAAAATCACACAGTTCAGGGCAATGAGACCTAGTAGCCAGACCAATTCAAAGCAAAACAGAAAATAAAAGAAAGAAAATAAAAGAAAATAAAAACAAATTGCGAAAAATAACAACTCAGTCCCCGGCAACGGCGCCAATTTTTGGTCGCGTTGTCGCGCACGCGTCAAAAAGGACGAGCGGGTTTAAAACTGTAGTTTAGGGCGACAACTCGGATGTCGTCTCTCAAGGACTCTGAAAGTGTTATCTTCCACAAAAATCAGTTTTTTTTGAGGGGGGGGGGGGGGGGGTTTGGATTGGAGTGCAAATAAGAAACAAGCAAAACAGAGCAATTAAAAACAGGGCAGTTGAAAAGAGATTATCAATTAGAAAACAACGATTAATCTACTGTCAAGAATTCCCAACTATCCTTGGTTAATGTAATCCCAAGCCCTAAGCAGATTCTAATCTCCTTTCAGTTACAGCAACAACTAACAACGTAATTGCTACTATGGATGCAAGTTCCTATTCCCGAAATAACAAACGGGGTTAAGCTCTCATGAACAAACGAACATGAATGAACACACGCGAAATAACAAACGCGATTAAGTATAGGAAAATAACATCACTGAAACAAATCAATACAATACTACACACTCCTGAAATAACAAACAGAAATGTATAATATGGTATTGAAAAGGGAAAAGCAATTAAAATAGGGATTTACAAAACCTCAAGTATATGGAATTCTCATACAGTAGACTAATCCTAGAACTTAGTTCTCCATGACAAAAAACGAAATCACACAGAGAAAATGTAAAACTAAACAATGGAGAAGCCAAAGTCTTTAGAAACTATTCAGAACATCAATTTATACTAGTCAGAAATTAAGCCTATTCGCGAGGCGAAGCCTCTCTCGCGACGCGATTCTTGTGAACAGTCTGCAACTTTTGGTATTCTCGCGAGGCGAACAATCCTTCGCGAGGCGAGTAAATGAAGAGTCTTCTTGACACGCCCGTTATGAACATCAGGGGCCAACCGTGATGCTTTCTGACTTCCAGGCTAGCGAGGCGAATGGATGCTCGCGAGGTGAGACTCTTCAACTTCAAAACTGCCACGGCCGTGACCTTCAACACGGGCAAGCCGTGATCGTCTCTGACTTTTCAGGGTTGCAATACTCGCAGGGCGAGACCTACTTCGCGGGGCGAACCAGAGACCTTGCATTTTCTTAGAACAGTCAGGCTTCGGGGTCGCGAGGCGAGAACGGTAGTCGCGGGGCGAATCCCCTGTTTCTTTATTCTCTTGCCTTCCAACTTATCCTGAAAACAAAGACACAACTATAAGTGTATTATTTGACTTAAAACTAACTAAATTAACCTAAAACTACTCTAGAGACTCCAAACCTTGCTTGAGGACAATCTAATCTAATTTGGGTGAAAATAGGATATAATTTGCACAAAACCCTGGTCATACTAGCCATAAAACTAGATGAGCCAGAGGCTTATCATGTGTCTGTGATAATTACTGTATAGTTTACTATGACTCTTTTCCGCTTTTGATGATAGAACTGTTTCTTATCCCCTGTATATTTCTGTATGTTGTATTTTGTCTCCTTGTGGAACCGTACGAGAAGACCCTGTGGATGAACATAACCAGGAGGAGTTGGATGGAACTCCCTACGAACCGGATGTCGGAGGACGAGCTGTGACCCATGGTGATTAGGGTCTAGTTAGTTATGGCCAGTGCGTCTGTGTCGTGAAGCTTTATCTTTCCGCTTATGTTTTATATAACTATGAACCAGTTCGGGATCCTATTGATGGGATGACCTGAAACAGTGTTTTGATAACTCTGATGCTTTATGTATGTTTAATATATTTATGTTTTCATATTCTGTTCTATATGAATCTATTTGCTTAAGAAATTAAGTTTCAATTTTTACGTAATTTTCATGTTAAGCGTGCGATTAAGTAATTAAATAATGAGGTTTAAACTAAATGACATAAAGGGACACAACGGGGTGTCTCATTTGGTATCAGAGCAGTTTGATTCTGATCGGACTGCTAAAAGTTAGGGTGTTGTTACCGGTCGTGTCTAGTTGAATCCACATCGGATTTAGACTATGTTTAGAAGTGGGGTAGAGTGTCCAAACCTAATACAAAAGTTAATATTATTATGGCATATGGTATTTATATACTTGCTTATTTAGTATTATATGTCATACTAATTAGAGCGGATGATTGATGCGTGTTTTTAGAATAAGGCAAGTGCATCATGTCGCAAACAAGTAATACGGTGGTAAGACCGGTTATCGTATCCACAGGGATCGGTTGCCAATTACCAATTCACAAACTCAACAACTATCTAGACTAAACTTGGTATGAAAAGATCATAAAATAAAGAAATAAAATATTTTTGGTCTTTTGGGAATTTTATCGAACACTTGGAAGGCAAAAGAAATGCGGTTGAGATTGTCAGAGTTAGACTACACTAATCCTCCCTTAATTGCAATGAAATGGTTTCTAACACAAGTCCTAATTCAATAATGACAATCAAGCCTTTTCTAAAATACTCAAGCCTAATGTCTTAGGTGAAATGAGCCTAAAACCCCAAGCTTAAACCCTAATGTCTTAGGTGGATTAACCTGAGATTTTGCATTAAGTCAAGACTTATAAGATTGCAAGCAGCCAACACCTATGTCTAGATTCTTGAACTACTTGGCATATGATTCATGAGCATGCCTTAACACCAATCTTTCAATTGTCTATCAAAGCAACATATCATTCCTATGGGTAGCTAAGCCAAGGAAAGCATTAAGCACAGAATCACATACTCATAAAGAAATAGAGACTTGCATTAAAACAACCAAATCAAAATACAAACAAGTTCAGAAAAGTAATCATCTAACCCCAACAATAGGGATTTAACTACTCATGAAAAATGAGAATACAAAAGAGAATGAGAGAAGAAATGAAGAACACTCATAGAAGAATCCTCCAATCTTCTTCCATTCCCAGAGCAAGGAAAACATCCCCTACTAGGGTTGGAACCCTAGTGCAGCCGCAGCCTCCAGGTCCCCAACTCTCCACCAAAAGCCCCCTGGTTCCACCGCATAAACGAGAATTTATACTGGTTCGGCTCGTCTGCCAGCGCTGGGCGCCCCTGGCCTGCGCTGGGCGCCCAAAACACTGCTCTCTGTCTGATGCTCTGCCTCCTTGGCACTAGGCGCTGGCTTCTGGCACTGGGCGCCCCCCTCCTGGCGCTGGGCGCTGGTTTCCATACTGGGCACTGGCTTCTGGCGCTGGGCGCCCCCTCCGGGCGCTGGGCGCTGGCTTATATACTCGCGAGGCGAACCAAGGTCCGCGGGGCGAACCATAAAGGCTTGCATTTTCTGGCACAGTTAGCTTTCAGGGTCGCGAGGCGAATCCAGTCTCGCGGGGCGAATCTCCAGAATTCTGCTTAGCTCAATTTCTTCTCTTTTCAAGCTCCAAAATCATCCAAGCTTCCTTATAGCCAAATATGCACAGTTTTTCTTCAATTTCTGCCAAACAACACACAGAAACCGCTTCACCCGTTCCAAGGAAAAATCTAATAAAAATCAAACTAAGAATGGCTAATCAATATGAAAAATGCATGCAAAAGTATATAGAAAATATCATGTAAAATCACACTATCAAATCACCCCAAGCTTATTCAATTGCTTGTCCTCAAGCAATCACTAAGGTCAGTAGAAGAAAACATATAAAACATGGATAGTGAACGAAGAACCCGAGCAAATGATCCAAGCAATAGGCATTTCAAAAATTTAGCAAGAGGCAATCAATTCAAGTCCAATTAGAGGCTTAGGTTCATTAGACTCATGTTCTCACTGATTTGGGCACTCTTTCTCACCTGAAGCTCACCCCAAGCTTGTTCATTTGCTTGGCTCTCTTTTCTCCCTCACTCAAGTGTTTAAGGGAAATAAGACAATTCACTTAATTTTTCTCAAGGAATGAATCCTGCCATAGGCTTGACTATCAACCAAATCTCTACTTTATTAATGAAAACAATTTAGAATCAAGAGGTCTTTCACTTGGTTGTAACGTGGCCATAGGATTAATCGTTAGGTGGGGAATTCAAGAACAAGAAATTTCAAAAGGCTATACAAACTATCAAGCGTTGCAAAGCATGACCTTCTAAAATACCTCTTCGGGTTTTCAATACATTTTTCCACCTTTCTTTCTTTTATTTCTTTTTTGTTTCTCTTTTTCTTTTGTCATCCCCTACTCTATTTATTTTTCTTTTTCTTCTGTTTTTCTTTTGTTTGGAGAAGGGGAGATTTTTCAACTCAAGAGAAATATTTTTTTTTTATTCTTTTCATCCCAAACTTTTTTTTAACTACCTTTTTTACCCTTTTGTGCAATACTTTAGAAGGTATCCTATCCAGCATATTCAACAGTATATTTCAAGGTACCAAGAAAAGTATTTTTTTATTGTAAGCTCAAAATTGGGCAACTAAGGGGTAGCATTTATCCATTCAAAGCTCAGAAGGCCGGAAAATACCTAGTGCCTCAATCATTTTCAAAAATGTTTTCAAAAATTTTCAAGCTTCGAAACGGTTTCAAGTCAAGTTCTAGAGAAAACAATCCAAGAGGAATAACACTCTAACACAAAGAATGGGGTAGATTTAGTGAGTACCCCTTTGGCTCAAAATCTCACATTTTCATAGTTCAAGAATCAATGAAAAACACAAATCTATAGAACCATATGCTAATTATCAACTATCCAAGATTATCTCAAGCATTTTTTAGTTGCAGCCATATCACAAGAATAAAAAAAAATTGGTTTCAAAAATTCACTATCTCAATTTATTTGGAACTTAGTTCTCACAATTGGATGCAAAATCTAAGCAAGGGCAATCTAATTGTGTGAACATGCAAAGCTATCATGCAAGACTATATGAATGCAACATGAAAAATGCAAATGTAAAATACCCCTACCCCAAGCTTAAAAACTTACATTGTCCCCAATGTAAATAATTAAGTTAGAGAGGGAAGAAAAATTGGAACGGCTCACCGAGGCGGTAGTAGGTGCTGGTTCACATGCTTTTTGGCTTTGTTTCTCCCTGCTCTTTTTGCTTCTCCTTCCTTATTATCCTGAAAACACTTAACAAATTTATTAATAAAAGAAAACTCTTGATCTTCTCAAATTATTCAAGAGTTAAAATCAAAAATAAAATCTAACTAAAGAGAAAGGAAAAGAAAAATTGGGTTGCCTCCCAATAAGCGCTTCTTTAACGTCACTAGCCTGACGTCCTAGGATCCTCCTCCCGGATCAAATGGTAATTGGAGTGGAGATTGTAGCAGTAATATGACTTTATCCTCCACTCCACCCAGCCAGTGTGTGAAAGCACCATTAACCTCTTCAACTATAATAATGCATTTACTTCCTAGCGGGTCAAATGGCATTTTCACCAGGAAGTTTGACAGACAAGTGGAAGGGGCTAACTTACCAGTGTCCACAGATGCATGCAAGCCAACATATTTTTCTAATGCAGTAATATCAGATTGCTCAGCATACATGGTGGATTGAATGCTTTCCAAATTCTCTGCCTTCTCAGTTGTTCCTCCCCAAGGACTTGTGAAAGGTACTTCCTCTTCTTGTGGCTCATCCACCATCACCACTTCATCTTAAATTTGATCCATTCCCACAACCATATTCTGCTCAACTTCTGCTTCATGTGGCTCTATGGGAATCACAATACACGGTGGTGGAGGTGGTAAATATGACAAAAAGGTTTCCCAATCCTCCTTGGAGTATATATATATAAGCTCACTAGTCATAGGATCGACTCGTGATGGAATATTATGAGATAGAGAAAACTCCTTGAAGAATTCTCCCAAATTTATATCGTCTTCCCAAAACAAGTTATCCTCTAAAATATGACTAGAAGCTTCCTCATCAGGTGGATAATAAAAATTTTCCATGACTTTCGTCCACCTTGCAAAAACAGAACTCAAAACAAAAAGATCAAATATATACAGAAAAAATCAAATATACACAGGAAATAAAAATTAAGAAAATGTCTAAATTAGTTGTCTCATTTGTTACTAATGATATTGGCAAAGCCGATCCCCGGCAACGGCGCCAAAAACTTGTTGACTAGTCTGGGCAAGTATACCCAGTCGTGCAAGTAATACGGTGGTGAGACCGTTTTATCGTTCCCACGAGGACTGCGACAAGTACTAACACCTACCAAACCAATTACTATCTAAGCGGATTCTTGGATTGAAGAAAGTTCTAAACTAACAAAAGCTAGAACTAACAACATAATAAAAAAAAACTCTTTTTGTACTTTTCTCAAACACTTGGAAGGCAATAAAAGAAGGGTTTTAAATATGATAAAAGATATTGGGATTAGGTTCACCAAACTTCATCCTCATGCAATGAAATGACTAATAAGCAGTTTTCACTTCAATTATTACAATCAATCCACTAAATTACTCAAACCCCGATCCCTCGGATGGCAAGAGCCTAAATCCACTAATAGACCCTAATTCCTTAGGTGGCCTAGATTAATGAATTTGCATTATGATTAGGGATTACACGATTGCTAATAAACCCAGTTCCATTCCTACATACAAGGCTTATCAGGTGATTAATCTCAATTCCGGTTTTAACACGAATTTCCCAATTGCATATCAAAACACTAATCAAGTCATGGGGGTGCTAGCCACAACAAGCATTAAGCACAGAGAATCAATCACTCAATAAAGAAGTAAAAACCATATTACAAGATTCAAGTCATAAGCATGAGAATTGAGAAATGGCTACCCTAACCCCAACAATGGGAGTTTAGTTATACATCATCAAAGGAAAAGGGAAAAGGAAAGATACTAAGATGAAGGAAGGGAAACACTCCATGGAAGGATGCACCCAGCCACCACAGCAACAGAGAATCGTCCCTTAGGGTTTATTGGCTGCCTCCTTTTCTCTCTAGTCCCAAAAACTCCCCCAGTTCTGTCTGCTGCGCTTCTATATATAGATCTGCTGCGCGTCACGGCCGTGATGGCCATCACGGCCAGGCCGTGACGCGTTCTGGAGTGGGCGCAATTACAAAAACTAGGTTCTCGTGAGGCGAGCTAAGTTTCGAGACGCGAGACTTTAATTTTCAGCCTATCACGGTTGTGATGCAAATCATGGCCAGGCCGTGACAGCTTCTGACTTTTGACTTCTGCTCTACTTCATCATGGCCGTGATGGTCATCACGGCCAGGCCGTGATGGGCTCTGTTTGGCTCATATTCTTCACTTTTCAAGCTCTATTTCATCCAAGCTCCATCAAGGTTGATTTTGATCATTTTTGCATTGAATTCCTGCAAAACAACACCAAGAAATCGCTTCACCTGTTCCAAGGGAAAAACTAACAAAAATCAAATAAGGAATGCCTAAACTATATGAAAAATGTATGCAGAAGTGTACAAGAAACATGATGTAAAATCACACTATCAATGATTTCTTTCACAAGAATCATGGCACGTGGAAGAGGACGTCCAACTAACAGTGGAGAAAGGACTCCAGAAATGGTCATTGGAGTTGTCAATGACAATGCTGACATTGGAGGAGGATCATCTTCGACTCCCAACACCATGGAGACAATAGATGATGCTATGCTATTGCAAACCCATCAGAATGCTGAGATGCTTCAGATGAACAAAGAGGAGCTAGAGATCAAGAACCAGAGGAGGGCAGTAGCAGCTGAGGATGCCGGATTGGAAACCTTTATGAATGGGAAGCCACCTAAATTCAGAGGAGAATATGATCCAGAGAAAGCAGAATGGTGGATACAGGAGATTCAAAAGATATTCGATACTATGTGCTACCGAGAGGATAGAAAGGTGACTTATTGGAGGCTGAAGGTAGTGTAGTTACCCGAAAATTATTCACTGATTGCTTCTTCAAGAAGTATTTTCCGCGTATAGTTAGACGCGAGAAGGAAAAGGAATTCACAAACCTCAAGCAAGGCAATATGTCTGTTGGTGAGTATGCATCGAGGATTGAGGCGCTGATCAAGTTTTCAGAATACTATCAGAGGTTCCCGAATGAAGACTGGAAATGTAGAAGATTCGAGGAAGGGCTCAGAGATGAGCTGCAGAGGGCTGTAGTGTCTCTTGACATACAGTACTTCCCAGAGCTAGTCGAGAGATGCAGTGCCATCGAAAGCATAGATCTGAGGATAGCTAATGAGCAGAAACAAATGAGGATTCATGACAGGAATTATCCGACTCATGATTTGGAGTTAGCAGCAATAGTGTTCGCATTAAAGATATGGCGACACTTTTTGTATGGAGCAAAGTTTAATGTTTTCAGTGACCATAAGAGCCTGAAGTACCTATTCGATCAAAAGGAATTGAATATGAGGCAGCGGAGTTGGATGGAGTTCATAAAAGATTACGATTTTGAGTTATTGTACCACCCTGGTAAGGCCAATGTGGTAGCATATGCCTTAAGTAGGAAGTCCTTGCATGTATCCGCAATGATGGTTAAGGAGTTAGAATTGCTTGAACAATTCAGAGATCTGAGCTTAGGAATGGAATTACGGAAAGATAAAGTTTGCTTAAGTGTGCTCACTATTAGTAGTGATTTCTTGAAAGATCTTAAAGATAAGCAAGTTCAAGATCTATACCTTCGGGAGATTAGTATGGCGATAGACGGGGGTAAAGTTTCTGAGCTCACTAGGGGAGCAGATGGTGTGTTAAGGTTTAAGGATAGGATATGTGTGCCAGAGGATTCTGAACTTAGGAAGATGATTTTGGAAGAAGCACACAAGAGTAAGTTGAGTTTTCATCCTGGATCCCCAAAGATGTATCAAGATTTGAGGAAAATGTTTTGGTGGACCAGAATGAAGTAGCAAAGTAAATTTTATCTTGCTTGGTGTGTCAAAAGGCGAAGATTGAACATCAGAAACCAGCAGGATTATTACAATCTTTAGATATCCCAGAATGGAAATGGGATAATATAGCTATGGATTTCGTGGCCGGATTACCACCAACTCCTAAGAAGCATGATGCGATTTGGGTTATCATTGATAGGTTGACGAAGTGTGCTCACTTCTTACCTATTAGAGAAGGTGATAAATTAGAAAAGTTAACCCAGATTTACATCAGCGAAGTGGTTAGATTGCATGGTGTGACCTCAAGCATTGTCTCAGATCGAGATCCTAGATTTACCTCTCAATTTTGGAAACAATTGCAACATGCCTTGGGAACGAAATTGAGAATGAGTTTTGCCTATCATCCCAAACCGATGGGCAATTAGATAGGACAATTCAATCATTGGAGGATCTATTGAGAGCTTGTGTGTTGGAACACACTGGCAGTTGGGATGAGTTCTTGCCATTGATTGAATTTACTTATAACAACAGTTTCCACAGTAGTATCGGAATGGCACCGTATGAGGCTCTGTACGGCAGAAAGTGTAGGACCCCATTATGTTGGTATGAGACTGGTGAGAACCAAGTTTTGGGTCCGGATGTGGTACAACAGACTACGGAACAAGTCAGGAAGATAAGCGAAAAGATAAAGGAAGCACAGGATAGGCAAAGGAGCTATAGTGACAAGAGGAGGAGACCATTCGAATTTCAGGAAGGTGATCACGTATTCTTGAGAGTTACTCTGAAAACTGGAATTGGCAGAGCTATCAAATATAGAAAACTTACTCCTCGTTTCATGGGACCTTTTCAGATTCTTCGACGAATTGGTCCAGTAGCTTACCAAATTGCCTTGCCACCAAATCTTTCCAACATTCATGACGTCTTTCATGTTTCTCAGTTGAGAAAGTACTATCCTAATCCATCTCATGTGATTGAGTCTGAGTCGATACAACTACGAGAGAACCTAGAGCATGAGGCCTTACCTGTGAGGATCGCAGATAGACGGATTAAGGAGCTTCGTGGTAGACATATTCCTTTGGTTAAGGTCATATGGGATGAAACTACTGGAGATGCAACTTGGGAACGCGAGGAAGATATGCAACAACAATATCCACATCTTTTCTGATGTATGTAAATTCCGAGGACGAAATTTTCTTTTAAGAGGGGTAGTAATGCAACAGCCTGATTTTCATTATACTCTTTAATCAATTAAAATATAAGTAATTATATTTTAATATGAAAGTAGAAAATATTTTGTTTTAATAAAATAAAATTATATTCCTAATCCACCTTATCATATGAAGTCACAGTAAAATTTTCGGTTGAAAATTCAGACGAAAGTCGATTTGCGTTTCACTACCAGTATAAGTTTACTGAGCAGAAAACCTAATTTTGTTTTTATCAAGTTTCCTTCAACTTTGGTTATTTTAAAATTTTTCGTTCAAAAATAAAATAAAATAAAATATTTTATTCGGGTAAACACGTCGGGAATATACAATCGGAACTTTAACCGGGTACGAAATGGAGCAGACTAGGGAACACAAAAGAGATGAGGTGACTTGTTATGGAAAGGAGGCATGGTTGTAGAAGCTTTATGTCACATCCATAAAAGTACCATCATTACTTTTTTTTCAAAATTTACTATTTTATAATCAGTTAAGCCATTCCTTTCAACTTTTGTCAACCAAACATGACATAACTCAAAACTTAGCCTCCAAGCACTCATTTCTCTCCCTCAAAACCGTGGCCCTCTCTCTCTTCCTATATATCACACTTTCATTTTCTCCAACTCAATTTTTCTTCTCCAAAAACACTATTTCTTCATCTTCTTCCTTTCTCTTCAAACTTCATACTCATAAAGCTTGCATTTTTATTCATCTTTTCAACTCAAGTTCTTCACAAAAGTTGATCCTTGTATCAAGGGTAATATTATTATGTCAATCTTTTTGCAAGTTTCTTCTTTTACCTTATGGTTTACTCTACTTTTTCTTTAAGTGTTTTTAATGGGTTTTCAACTTCTAAAATCTCTAGAAAGTTGTAGAAAAATCCTTTTGAGTTGAAATCACTTTCTATGGTCTTGTATTAACTTATATTTTCAGATACTAAGAGTTTGTATAAAACAAAAATTTCTACCTCTTATTTCCAAGGATGGCCAAAACCTATACATGGTGGCCTAGGAAGTTTTGTTTCAACTTTTTGAAAGATGATCATGTATTTGAGCTTCTAGATCCCTCTTGATCTTAAATCTAAAGTCTTGAAAGGTTTGAAAATCTCTAACTTATTTATCCTAGGATGGCCAAACCTATATGGTTTTGGACCTAGGATGCTTAAGTTCAAGTTTCTAACTATAATCATGGATTTAGACCTCTTAATACTTTGTGATGCCAAACCTAAGAGTTTTCATCAAACAAAAGGCTTTTCCTCATTCTCCTAGGCTAGGCCGAAACTCAATGTTTTGGAGCTAGGATGTTTGAGATTTCATTTTCCAAAATGATCATGGACTTGAAGATCCTTAAGACATTAGGATGCTAAGTCTAAAAGATTGGAAAGTTTAGAGATTTCTAACCTAGTTATCTTATGATGGCCGAACCTATGAGGTTTATGGACCTAGGATATTTTGTTTTCTTTTATTTTCAATATGATCATGGATTGGAGCTCCTAAATACATTGGGATGCAAAATCTAAGAGATTGGAAGGTTTAAAGTTTTCTAACCTATTTTACTATACAAGGCTGAAACCTAACCTAAGAGTTTGGATTATTTTATTCAATATTTTCAAGTTAAAACAAATTATCTAAGTCACCTATATAAAAACTAAGAGTTAAGTATCTAAAATCTTAGAGTGTGAAATGAAACCTAACTCTCATTAGATTTAAATGGCCGAACCTACCTAATGAGAACATAGATGAGTTTATTTGATTTAGTTGTTTTTATGTTGTTTGGTTGAAGGTGGTGTTAACACCTCATGGTCGGATAACGAGGAGCTGGGAATTCGAGCTTTCGGTGATAACTCAGGTGGGGGAAAGAATCAACCTATCGTCGGAATCGATAAGTAGTAGATTATGTAGTAATTATGTAGGACGACCTAAACATTACTAGAAGTCGAATAATCGACAAGACCAGAATCGCTTTAAATTGCTTTTATAAAATATCCATGGTGATTCTTGGATTGTAGGTTGATCGATATTAGGTTGATGTTTATACGGTTGATGGTTGATTTGAGTTTTATTACCTTTATTGAACTGATTTAGTGCTATGTTGATGTTTTGAAATATCTTTGATTGACTTGATGTTATGCATGATCTGTGTGGTATTTACTTTATGCTTAGTGGATTAAGCGAAGATATATATGTGGTCTAAGAGATGAGTTGTTTTGGGAATGAGGATCATGATGATTTTTAGAGGTGCCTAACATACATGAAATATGTTAAAGAGGTGTTGTGACATAGAGCATGTGTTGAGGTCTTGATGAGAGGTTAAGGCACTAGGTTATGACCATAGGAGTCTACGAGGTTCATAAGTTTTGTTGTTTCTATAATCGTATGTGGGACACATACAAGACCCGAAGTCCTTGTGGGACCCTCCAAAGGGTAAACTTAACTTGTGCAGCTACGGGTGTCATTGCTTTGCATGAGCACTTTTGGTTGTGGACGAGGTGTGCACCGGGATCATCGTGCAGCTGTAGTGCCACACTTTGCGTGAGCGTTCTTACCATGGTGAAGGTGTGCACCGGGATAATCGTGCAACTATAGTGTCATTTCTTTGCATGAGCACCCACGGTCCGGGGTGTGCACCGGGTTTAATGTGCAGCTATAGTGTCATTGCTTTGCATGAGCATTCTCATCATGACCAAGGATGTGCACCGGGAATGGGACGTGTCGCTTGGACGACTGATCGATAACCATAACTATGATAGGGAAACCATAGCCATTTACAGTATCAAGCTTTAGTTGCATGAGTGAGGGTAGGATGGATATAAGAATTTTATGGAAGATGGATGACTTGACTGATGTTGTGTCTGTGATAATTACTGTATAGTTTACTATGACTCTTTTCTGCTTTTGATTATAGAACTATTTCTTATCCCCTGTATATTTCTGTATGTTGTATTTTGTCTCCTTGTGAAACCATACGAGAAGACCCTGTGGATGAACGTAACCAGGAGGAGTTGGATGGAACTCCCTACGAACCAGATGCCGGAGGACGAGCTGTGACCCATGGTGATTAGGGTCTAGTTAGTTATGGCCAGTACGTCTGTGTCGTGAAGCTTTATCTTTCCACTTATGTTTTGTATAACTATGCACCACTTCGGGATCCTATTGATGGGATGCCCTGAAACAATGTTTTGATAACTCTGATGCTTTAAGTATGTTTAATATATTTATGTTTTCATATTCTATTCTATATGAATCTATTTGCTTAAGAAATTAAGTTTCAATTTTTACGTAATTTTCACGTTAAGCGTGCGTTTAAGTAATTAAATAATGAGGTTTTAAACTAAATGACATAAAGGGACACAACGGGGTGTCTCATGAATGCCTTCGATCGCTCCATACATATTGGGCAACCAAGCTTCCCTGCGGTCATCCAACCCGACATCATCCCATAGGTGAGGAAGTCATTGATCGTCTACATCAAAGCTTCTTTCATCATCAAATTCTGCCTCAAAAATACATCATAAGTCAACACACCTTCATTCCACAACATTGTCAACTCATCTATCAGCGGCTGCAAGTACACATCAATCTCCCGTTTTGGATTAGACGGACCTGGAATTATGACTATCAAGAACATAAACTCCTGCTTCATGCACATCCCTGGGGGAAGATTGTACGAAGTCAGGATAACCGGCCAATAAGACTAGGCTTTTCCAGATTGCCCGAAAGGATTAAATCCATCCGTACATAATCCCAGTCGGACGTTCCGAGGGTCATGCGAAAACTCCATATGAACCCTATCAAAATGTAAAATGCTTCCAAGCTTCTCCATCCGACGGATGACACAAGACATCTTGCTCCCTCTGATGTTCACTATGCCACCTCATGTGAAATGCAGTGGCCACTACAATCTTGTAAGTCCTGGCACAAGCGGAAAGTACCACATCTTTTTTAAAGCGATCTTCTTCTCAATGCCCTTCCTAGTGGTTGTCTTGTACCAATCCGCACCACAAAATCAACAACATGTTATGACATCCGCTGAATCATCCTTGTAATACAACAAACATCCATTCGGGCAACAATAAATTTTCAAATACCCCAGACCCAAATTCTCCACAGACTTCTTAGCATGATAAAAACTAGTAGGCGTCTGATTGTCTTCCGGCAACGCCTTGGACATTGACATGGAGAGGCGATTAAAACATCCTTCTTGAATACTGGAATCATATTTGATACTCAACCATTCCATACATATCGACAACTCCATGTACTCCTGACATCCTTCCCATAACGGAGATCTTGCAGCACTCAGCATGTGCTAGAATCTTTGAGCTTCGGGATTCGGATATTACGGTGCCAATTAAATAGCCCGAGAAACCCTACAACGACACTTATATATTACGGTGCATTCCAATAACTCCATTAATCTCCTTTTTGTAACAATGTATGAACATATCCCATTCGAGAAGAAACCTTTACCACACTCGGTTAATAATAGTTATTCCCTTATTCAAATGCCTTATACTAAACGAAATTTCGGCAGCATTTCCCATCGGTCTCCAAGTACACGACTCGAGCAGGGTGGGATCCACCACGATCAAGTATGCACCTGGAGAACAAAAAGAAATGCATCAGACCAAGATTTCGTCAAGTATATAAGGCATTTGAACATGGAAATAACTATTGAGAAGGTATGCATGCTCATTAATATTGAATCTCAAACAGGAAACTAAGGCTTTCGTAAATTAATCATTAACTCTAACAGAAAAAAAAAACCATAATTATATATTCACTTTATGACAAAACAAAAGACATATTAACTATTATTGTGCAAACTTGGATATAATTTATCATCATAAATAACCCTGAATCACACAACCTATTGAGCTCCGCTCTCCACTAACAAACAACACATAATCGGCAAACACATGCATCATTTCTAAATTATCAGCACACAACCAACATCCCGCCTTTCGGACATGAGCACATCCTATTGAGCTCTGCTCTCCACTAACAAACAACACATAATTAGCAAACACATGCATCATTTCTAAATTATCAGTACACAACTAGCATCCCGCCTTTCAGACAAGATCACATCCTATTGAGCTCCGCTCTCCACTAACAAACAACACAATGATTCACATAAACATTGCAAACATTACACAATCAAAAGCTATTTACAATGAACTATCTTAATAGAGAGTGTTGAGACAACTACCTGAGAGAGAAAACAAAGAACCGTCCAAGGATAAGGGGAGGAGCCAGAGACAACAAAGAACAGAATATGGCAACAAGGACCTATTGTGAATAAATTAAATTAGACCTTTCAAATCAAAATCGAGTGTTCAAATAATAAAGTGTAATCAAGAAATTAGAAAAACAATATTCACATCAGTAATGAGTAAAAGTATAGAATGAAAGTAAAGGTTGATACATATGCTAGGTAGGACCAAGCGTCTATGCCATGGAGAGTATAGTTAAATAGGCTTTAGAATATTCAAGTAATGTTGTGGCTCACTTATTAATTCTTAATGATAAACAATGCCAGAGAATGCAAACTCAGCTTCAAATTGCACATGGCCTAGAGTTGCACCGAGTAATACACAATAAGAGGTATTACTCATCAAGCCATACATCAAGATTTTGAAAAAGAAGTATTCTTGTCAAGATACTTAGCCCAAACTATGTCCGGGCTTTCGATGGTGCTTTCTTCTCTTGGGGCCTTTCCCTTTGGACCTCCTTCCTTTGCTTGCCTAATTCCTTCCATCTCCATCGATGCACAATCATTCGTGATTTTGAAAATGAGTAGCCACACTGGGTCCCACTTGTCCTCTTCCTTGCTAAAGAATTCCACATCCAGGAATGGGATCCGGTTGTATTCCACTGCTTCCGTTATCTTTTCATATAGAGTATGCTCAGGAGATATGTGCACTGCGAACTCACATTGCCTTTTTTCAACTTCACGATCAATTTCCCTCTGAACATAGTCATTTACACCCCGATCAAAGCTTAAGTGAAACCGATCCATTTCCCTGTATTTTTATTTAGTCAAGTTTTCCACGTGAGGGTTTGTGATCCGCTTTTCTCTAATGCATAGTTGAACATATTCATAATCGGGGTGGTTTGGAGTGATGTCTTTTTCATTAACCGACATTCTCACCTTGCGTAGGTGACTCAAGTCAAGCATCTATTTATTCACATTTCAAAAACCTTGGTCAATATCATAATCAGAATGAAAAAAAAAAGATCAAAAGCAAAATCAGTATCAATGCATGCATCATAAAAATATAGTCACCAAAGAGTGCATTAGTATCAAAATAACTAAAAGAACTGAGTTTCTAGATAGCCATCAAGATACAACCATTTCGAATCAACAAAATAGCTAGAACTCATAAAAACTGGGGTGTGGGTAGGGGAACTGATAATGATGGTGCCGGCTCATAGATCAAAATCAATATGGTCTGCCGGGTCACCCTGTTGCTGAGCTACTGCTGCATCATCCACCTGAGGTACCTCGAGCACCCCCCCTTGTGGCATGACATCCTGATCTACAGGATAATCCTTCCACCCTAGCCGAGGTGCCATGTCCTCCTCGGAAGGGAAAATGGGTACCCGGCCCTCCTACTGAGCTAGGGACATCTCCCTGAAAAAATCTCTCAACATAGCATTATCCCTCCTCATAGCCTGCTGGTTCTACAAAAGCATAGCCATATCAGCTGATCGTGGCCTCGGAGGGGGCTGTGATCTCCTCGGTGGTGCGGGCTCAGTGAAGCAAAAGCGGCGTATGTACTCTCCGTCGATCGGCTACCCGGGGATCTTCTCCACCAAGTCAGACACTGCTACGCCCTCCCTGAGGATTAGCTCAGTAATCAGAAACCCATGCCCCAGGTACTCCTTTGGTGCCCTCGAGTTTGCCTTCTGCTGAATATCTTGTGCAATGACTGCCCCAACATTGATGCTTTGTTCCTTCATAATACCATATATAAGATGGGCCCGGGCTGCTGTAATGGTGGACTCGTGAGAGCTAACCATCAGGTTGGCGTGTACAAATGCCGACCATACCCGGGCCACTGGTGATAGATCCTGCCTCCTCAACCTCCGTAGGTTCCCAGAGGTCCCCACCTCCCACTGGGTCCTCTGCCTGCAACATGTCTCCAATATCTCTGTAGCCAAACACTGTACTGCTGGCAACATCTCATACTGGCTCGTATCCTCCCAAGTGGTAGGGATGCCTATACAAGTGTTAATCTCATCTGTCGTGGAAAGTCACGGCACCCTCTCACCATAGAAACACACCCTGGGTCATCAATGTCAGGGTTGAGGGCGTTGGCATAAAATTCCTGAACCAGTGTGAATCTGTCCAGAGATAGACGGATAGTTGCTCCCCATAAGGACCACCCTCCTCTCTAGGACCATCTCCTTCTGCATTAACAACTCACAATGCTTCTCATGAAGAGGAGTTCGGAAGATGGGAGCAGAGGAAATACCCCCAGAAGAGGAACCCAGTCCCTTGGAGAACAACAAGTTATCATCATGGACAGATTGGCGCTTCTTGCGCTTTACTTGCTATTTTTCAGCATTTTTCGGGGGAGCCATAACTAGAAAACCAGAAAAGTCCCAATACAGTTTATAAAATTTCAATAGAGATCTATGAATACAGAATCCCATCTCTAGTTTCTTAACAGACCTATATCAGGCATCAAATTCTCCAAGAATAATACATAGCTTCATTTCCAAACATTACAGAAAAATACTCTTAATACCCCCCTTATCATGCATAATCTTTATATAATACCCAAAATAATCCCAAACCTAGGTTTCTAAGCATAGCAATACAGTTCAGTTCACCTTAGTTCAAAACAACACACATGCATAAAAACCATTCATGTTCAAGTTCAAAAAATCTTAAAAATATCAAAACCCAATCTCACAATTCACGTACAATTCATCGTTAGACATCTATCATTTTGGTTCATTGTACGTAGCACAATCAAGAATCAAAAGAGTATATTCAAACATAATCCTAACCTATTCTTGAATTTCAAATTTTGAGTCCTTGAGGTTTTCTCAACGAAAAATCAATCAAACTAGAGATTAGGTAGGATGATTGTTACCTTGCTAATGTGTTTCAACAGTGAGAGAGTGTGAAAAGTGAAGAGAATGAGGATCCCTTGCAAGCTCGCGCGAGAGAGAATGAGATGAGTTTTTGTTTCTTTTTTGTAAAATTCTGAAAAGTGGCTCGTTCTCATCTCGCAGGGTTAAAAACTATCCACGTTCATGAGGCAAGCCCGTTCTCGCGATGCAAATCGTTAAAATTCCTAAATAAAAACCCCAATTTTTGGTTTTCGCGGGGCGAACCCTAGTTCGTGAGGTGAAACCAAGGTTTCTGAGACTTTTCATATTCCCATATTCGCGAGGCGAAGAGATATTCCCGGGGCGAATCTGGATTTTCTTGGCAGTTTTTTTTCAGAATTGCGTGGCGAACATGATGCTCACGACGAGAGGCAGGACGAGGTGCCCACCTCTGAGATTATGCCTTTCAGTCGCGTGAGGCGAATCCTGGTGTCACAGGGCGTGCCAGAGACATGATTTTTTGTGATCCTTCTGGCTCGCGGGGTGAATTATTGCTCGCGATGTGAGCCAGAGACATGATTTTCTGTGATCCTTCTGGCTCGCAGGGCGAATTCCTGCTCGCGGGTCAAGCCAGAACTGAATTCTTCCCTGCCTTTCCTAAATGCAATTAAATCCTATATGCTTTCCTAATGCAAGTTTCTAACTAAGGACCTTATATGAGGACTCTTTTTTTTTTTGTTTTTGTTTTTTTTTTGGACTCTATAAATGCAGAAAAAGGATATCTAGCTTGGGTTGCCTCCCAAGAAGCACTTGTTTAACGTCCCGAACCTGACCAAAACGGCCCCCATTAGGGCTCAATTAGTTGTAGCACTTGATTGCTAGTTGGGATTGGTTCTCCATGATAATGTTTGAGCCTCTGGCCATTCACCTTGAAATTCTCGCCCTTACCTTCCAATTCCATTGCTCCATGTGGAGAAACCTTAATAATCTTGAATGGTCCGGACCACCTTGACTTAAGTTATCCTGGAAAAGGTCTCAACCTTGAGTTTTAGAGAAGTACCCATTGTCCCGGTTCAAACTTACTAGGCAAGATGTGCTTGTCATGCCATGTCTTAGTCCGCTCTTTATAAATTCTTGCATTCTCATAAGCTTGCATGCGGATTTCAGATAATTCATTCAAGTCTAGTAACCTTTTTTCTCCGGTCTTCTTTAAATCATAGTTGAGTTCTTTGATTGCCCAATAAGATTTTTGTTCCAATTCTACCGGTAGATGGCAAACTTTTCCAAACACTAAGTTGTAAGGGGACCTTCCAATTGGAGTCTTGAAAGCAGTCCTATAGGCCCACAAAGCATCATATAACTTTCTTGACCAATCCTTTCGTGAGGAGTTAACGGTTTTCTCCAGAATGCGCTTCAACTCACGGTTGGATATTTCTGCTTGCCCATTGGTTTATGGATGGTAGGATGTTGATACCCTATGCTTGACTCCATATCTTAATAGTAGATGGTTCAGTTGTTTATTGAAAAGGTGAGATCCACCATCACTAATCAAGACTCTTGGAACCCCATATATAGTAAAGATATTGCGCCTTAAAAATTCCATGACTACTCGCGCATCATCCTTTGTTGTTGGGATTGCTTCCACCCACTTTGACACATAATCCACCGCTATTAAAATGTATTGATAGAAGAAGAAGGGTGGGAATGATCCCATGAAATCAATCACCCAAACATCAAAGAGCTCTACTTCAAGCATGCAATTAAGAGGAAGTTCATGTCGCCTAGAGATGTTTCCAACCCTTTGGCAACGATCACAATTCTCAACAAAAGTGTGGGCATCCTTGAAGAGTGTTGGCCAATAAAACCTGCTTTGGAGGACTTTTTTTGCTGTCTTGTTTCCCCCAAAATGCCCACCATAATCTGAGCTATGGCAATGCCATAACACGTTTCCGATTTGATCATGAGGAATGCACCTCCTTAGGATCCCATCCGCCCATTGCTTGAAGAGATAAGGGTCCTCCCAGACATAGTACCTTGCGTTCGAGAAGAATTTTTTTCTTTGTTGATTAGGCCATCCTTGCGGAACTACATTTGAAGACTTGAAGTGGGCCATGTCCGCGAACCAAAGAGAATATTTTTCAAAATATGTGAATAGTTTCTCATCAGGGAATTCTTCATTGATGTCTAATAATTTGTCCTCGGTGTCGAGATTGACCAATCTTGATAAGTGGTCCGCTACACAATTTTCTGACTCTTTCTGGTCCCTAATTTCAATATCAAACTCCTGCAAAAGAAGAACCCACCGAATTAATCTAGGTTTGGCCTCTTGTTTTGTCATCAACTGTCTTATGGCCGTATGATCGGTGAATACAACAATTTTAGACCCCACAACGTAGGATCTAAATTTATCTAAAGCAAAAACCACTGCTATGAGTTCTTTTTCAGTGGTGGAATAGTTAGCTTGTGCCTCATTTAAAATTTTACTTGCATAGAAAATCATATGAGCTAACTTTTCCACCCTTTGACCCAAAACCACCCCTACCGCATAATCACTAGCATCACACATGATTTCAAAGGGTAAATTCCAATTAGGTGCAGTGATTATGGGTGCGGTGACAAGCATATTTTTTAAAGTATTGAAAGAATTTAAGCAAGAAGAATTAAAATCAAAGGATACGTCCTTCACGAGAAGGTCATATAGTGGTTTCACGATTGGTTGGTGGTGGTAGCTTCTCAATCAACTCAATCTTGGCTCTATCAACCTCAATCCCCTGTTGGGAGATTTTGTGCCCCAAAACTATACCTTCCTTGACCATGAAATGACATTTTTCCCAATTGAGCACTAGGTTGGTTTCTTGGCATCTCTCAAGAACCAAATCCAAATTCTTCAAGAAATTATCAAAAGAGGTCCCAAAGACCGAGAAGTCGTCAATGAATATTTCAATGAATTTCTCCACCATATCTGAGAAAATGGAAAACATACACCTTTGGAAAGTGGCTAGAGCATTGCATAATCTGAAAGGCATACTTCTATAAGCAAAAACTCCATCAACAATTTGGTTGTAACCAGAGTAACCATCCAAAAAACAATAATATTCATATCCGGCCAACCTTTCAATCACTTGATCAATGAATGGAAGAGGGAAGTGATCTTTCCTTGTTGCATCATTTAACTTTCTATAGTCAATGCAAACCCTCCATCCCGTGATGGTCCTTGTTGGAATTATTTCGTTATTCTCATTGACCACCACGGTTGTTCCGCTTTTCTTCGGGACCACATGAATTGGGCTAACCCAATTGCTATCCAAGATTGGATAGATGATTCCAGCATCCAAAATCTTAATCACTTCCTTACGCACCGCTTCTTTCATGATGGGATTTAAACGCCTCTGTGTTTGAACCACCGGTTTGAAATTATCCTCCATCAAAATTTTGTGCATGCACAGGGAAGGACTTATACCTCTTAAATCTGAAATCTTCCATCCAATGGTGGATTTGTGTTCCCTAAGAACTCTCAAAAGCTTTTCTTCCTCATCCTTTTTCTAAGCATTGCTAATGATTACTGGATGTTGTCCCTTCTCACTCAAGAATGCATACCTTAAGTGAGCCGGGAGTTGCTTTAACTCCGATGTCTTGTTGTCTTCTTCCATCCCTTCTTTGTTGAGCTTTTATTTTTGATATTCATCCTTTGGGAGACTTGGCAAGGCTTCCATGTTTTTTACGCATTCAAGATAATCCTCATCCCCCAAAAGGTCTTCTTCTTCTTCCTCATCATGGGATTTTACCAACACTTTTGCAAGTGAAGAACCATGGGCTTCTCTTGTGGACATAGATTTTACAATGGTCTCCACCACATCAACTCTATACATCCGATCTCTCAACGGGGTGTTTCATTGCCTCAAAGACATTGAAGACTACGTTCTCATCTTGCACTCTTAGTGTGAGTTTCCCTTGTTGCACATCTATCAAAGCACGTCCAGTGGCCAAGAAAGGCCTACCCAAAATAAGAGGGATCTCGGCATCCTCATCCATATCAAGCACCACAAAGTCAACCAGAAAGATGAACTTGTCTACCTTTACCAATAAATCTTCCATCACTCCATAAGGATATTTGGTAGAGCGATCCGCTAGTTGGAGTGACATCCTAGTATCCTTTGCCTCCTTTATACCTAGCTTCTTCATTATAGATAAGGGCATCAAATTGATGCTTGCCCCTAGATCACACAATGCCTTCCCAAGAGTTACCTCCCCAATGGTGCATGGTATACTAAAAGAACCCGGATCCTTCAACTTTGGCTGTAGTTTCCTTTGAAGAATTGCATTACATTCCTCGGTTAAATCAACGATTTCCTCATCCACTATATTTCGTTTCTTGGAGAGAAGCTATTTCATAAACTGGGCATAAGATGGCATTTGTTCCAAGGCTTCCACAAATGGAATATTAATTTGAAGCTTGCAGAAAACATCAAGGAACTTGTTGAATTGCTTGTCTTGCAAGGGCTTCTTCAATCTCTCTGGATAAGGTACCTTCATGAAGAGAGGAAGATCTTGAGGCTCAACCCACTTCTTCGTTCGGAATTCTTCATCTACTAACTTCAATCTTCCTCCTTGCTCCAGTACCTTTTCACTGGCTACATCCTCCTCCCTTGATTGCTCCTCTCCCACCTGTGGTTGTTCTGGAGTCTTAATCTCTTGAGAGCTGGTTGCTTCCCCATTAAATTCCAACACCTGACCACTCCGAGTTGTCACGATATTGCATTGGCTCTTGGGGTTGTTATCTGTATTACCTAGGAAGGAGCCTGGAAGACGCTCATTCAGTTGCTTTGCAAGCTGGGCCATCCGAGTCTCAAGATTTTGAAATACTGCCCCTGTATGAGTTACCAATTTATAAATGGCCATGTTTGTGTTTACTGACAGCTTCTCTATGGCCGTACTAGTCTTCTCAATAGCCAATTCCCAAGGTTGCTTCCCTCCATCTGTGATTTGCAATTGAGTAGGTTAAGGGAGAGCATGTTAGGTGTTGTGTTGTTGAATTCTATAGTTTGGCCTCTAATTCTGTTGTTGTTGTCTGGCTAGATCACCACTAGTGTTGCTCCAAGAAAAGCCCGGATGATCTCTCATGATATTCCAATTCTGCCCCTGATGGTAGTGGTTGTTCTGCTTATTCCTCTGATAGTCATTGCGCTGTGGTACCGTGTCATAAAAATTGTGACACAAATCCATATGCTCCTTATAAAGGTTGCCCTGACAATATGCACTATCATGATCACCTTGACAAAAATCACAACCCGGAGGTAAACCCCCTCTTACCGTGTTCACCTTCATCTTGTTTGTCAATGCTTCATTCTGCTTCTTCAAAAGTGTGTTATTCTCAAGAATGGCTTCAATAGATTTTGTACTAAGTCCAGAAGCATTAGAAGTGCCCATATTGCGGTTGTAGTCATTCCTGGACATCTTCTCAAGAAATCCCATGCATTCTCTGCTGATAAATAAGAGAAAGAACCGCCAGCTGCGGCATCACAATTCATCTGATATCTCCCTTTCAGCTCATTAAAGAAGTGTTGAACCTTTATTACGAAGTCAAAATAGGAAGAAGGACATCTCCTCAAAAGCAAATTATATCTTTCCCAAGCCTCATTATAAGACTCATCATCAGTTTGCTTGAAGGAAGTGACAGCGATCTTCATATGTGCCACTTTTTGAGGAGGAAAGAATCTTGCGAGGAATTTCCGAGCCATCTATTCCCAAGCAGTGATGCTCGCATGATCCAAGTGCAAGTCCAACCAATCGCGTCCTCTATCCCGAAGAGAGAATGGGAATAGCCGCAAACGAAGGGCGTCTTCTGACATTTCTGGATATTTGAACATGTCGCAAGCCTCCAAGAAGTGAGTGATGTGCTGGTGAGGGTCTTGGTGCAGACCCTCGTCAAATTGTTCTCTTTGCACCATAAATATAGTAGATTCCCTCATCTGAAATGAATTAGCTGTGATGGGAGGCTTGAAACAACTAGATACACAATCATCTAAGTTAGGAAGCTTGTACTCATAAAGGGGCTTGTAAGGATGAGGTGGTGGTGGATTTTCTTCCGCCATCTCTTCAAGATTGATGGATTGGTTTGTTTCAAGTAGCCTCCTATCTTTAAGTTCCTTCCTCAACCTCTTCTCAGTCTTGGTGATCTCGGGATCAAAAAGCAAGTTCTCTTGTTGAAGGGTACCTCTCATACATAAAAACAAGGCAAGACCAAGTGGGATCAAAGAAGTAAAAATAGTTAAAATTGCAGAAAATTAAATTAAAAATTGCTTAATCAAAAGATTCAAATTCCCAAAAAATTAGGAAAACTGCTTGTGCCAATCCTCGGTAACGACGCTAAAAACATGTTGACAATCCGGCAAGTGTACTGTTTCGTTGCAAGTAATAAAACACGGTAGGTAAATACCGAGGTTGAACACAAGGATTGGAAGACCAATTTAACTAATTTTAATAAGGAATTTCAATGCGTTTGGCCAAATCAAAGAGAAGTGGTTATGACGAGAGAGAAAATTAAATCAAAGATTAAATAAAAAATGATTAATTAAAGATTCTAAAAGATTTTGATGAGATTTGATTATGACCATGGCTTTAAGGTCACGATTCACCTACCCTATCAAGCAAGTTACCAAATTGTTTTATCTCCTTATCCCTAGTTCAATTTAATTTCTTGTCAACCGGGAACCTTCAATTATCCTAATGTCACTTCTGATTTTCAAAAGGAAATATCTACAATTGCAAGTCGTCAATTTCCCAATTTATTCAACCCACAACCAGATTAATTAAGTTCTTGGTTCCCTATAGTGATTGCACCGATTTCCTATTATATCCCTAGTAAATTTCAAGCGGTGTTCTTAATTCAAGTCCTAAGCACGAATCGCTTCCCAGCTTCAACGCACTAGACTAGTTAACCACTGGCCACATGATTAACGTAAACGAAACATAATTAAGAAACAAGAAAAGAGACAATGGTATAATAAAATATTACTTGGATAAACTATGCCATCAGAGGCGGCTTCATCGTTCCCTTAGAAAGTAGGATTAGTTCCTCATAGAGACGAAAACAATGAAAAAAGTAATAAATGCATCATCCTTCAAGAACCGACTCAAAACACACTACACAGCTCCAAGAAAACTAGGATTTACAATTATCCAATAAAAAACTGCTCTTATTGACCTAAAACAAGCTATTTATAAGGTTTGGAATCTGCACGCGCTCGCGGGGCGAGCAAGGATTCGCGAGGCGAATCTTAAGTTGGCGCCAGTTCAAATTTGGACTTCTTGCGAGGCGAGACAAGGTTCATGAGGCGAGGTAGAATAATCTTCATTTCACTGAGTCTGGCTCCCGAGGCGAGCACTGCCTCGTGAGGAGAGGCTGAATGGCTGCCTGTTCCTGCTTGATTCATTTTACCTTTTTGCTTTTTAACTTTATTTTTCCTAGCTTCCTCGAGCTTCACTTTTTACCTAGAATTAAAAGTAACTTTAAATACTTTATTTCTAAAAGAAATTACTAAAAATTATCCCTAATACTAAAAGAAATTGCTTATGAACAATTAAAGTCAAATTTGGGCTAAAACGAGAATGAACTCGCACAATTGGTATCAAAATTGAGGTCTTTCTAGTCATAAAACTAGATGAACCAATGGTTAATCAGTACATCATTGCCATCATCGTCAGACGATGAGGAGGTTGAGGTTATGGCTGACATTCGAGTAATTCGTTTGGTTGGTAAATGGTAAGAAACATCTCAAATAATTTTATTTTAATTATCAAATATCTCAAATATATGCATACGTATTTGATTGTTCTCCATGTTTTATTGTTCAGGTTCCTTCCCTCGAAAGTGGCCTCAAAGGTCATCACGTGTCACAATATCACAGGCCTGGCCTAGATGGGGAGACCTGGAGGACGAGGATCGGGATCAATTCTTTGCAACTTTTAAGTTATGTTTCAAATTTAAATTTAGTTTCATTTTCAGTTTTGTTTTAATATTTCTTTAATTTACTAATATTATAACAAATATTATTCATGTTCACCTAATATATAGGACAAAATCGCATGGAGAGACGAGGACCATGACACGGTGGAGAAGATTTTTCATCAAATTTGGGTCAGCGTCCCGACTGGATTTTCCCTACAGTTTATGAAACCCTGTGTGCTTACTGGACTTCACCCAAATTCAATAAAATATCAGCCCAGTCAAGACTCAACATGACCTCCGAGACTGGTCTGGTCTGCACGCTTGTAGTTCCATCAATCAGATGGAGCATGCACATCGACTGGTAACTTAAAAAATAATTTTTTGTGACACCTCACAATGGTGCTTTTTACTCTATATGGACTCTTTTATGTTATTTCACGGGCAATGGATGGTCACCTTGTGCAAGAAGTGAGTCCTCTTTGATGGAACTCCTACACATAAGCATTCTTTTTCAATGCCTTTTATGATTCTATTTTTTCCTTATTTTGAATGCTGGATGATTTTTTTTTTGCTATCAAGTGGTGGCTTAAAGAATGATTTTGTTTGGTCACAAGTGTTTTGTATTTAGAATGAAAATAAGTTTAGTGAACACTATATTCTAATATTAATTTTTGAACTCTAAATCCGATCATTCTGTAAATGAAGATTGTACTGATAAACCACGGTTTTGCTGGAATACATTAGCATAATTAAGCTAACTATTTAGTTCGTTGTATATAATTCGATCCCTCTGCAGTTAGCTGATTGGAAAGATATTGGAGTTGCCAAAATGCTAGGAGTTATCAGCCTACTAGCTGGTTTGTTGATGTGGGTGACCTCTTTTCCTGGAGTGCATACATGGAATTTTGAGTTGTTTTTCTACACTTACCATTCAGGCTGGTATGTTGTTGTAATATATTTTGCAGTATTGGTTTTCCACTAATATGATTTAGAGTTTTATTTCATATGCCCAGTGATAATTTTGATACTTGGATATAAAAACATAGTATCTACAACAAGTGAACCTAATAAGGTAATGACATAATTACACATTTGTATGGTAGTATAACTTCTGATTAGAGTTGGATATCACTTCTGTTAGTTATATACTGTATTTATTGTTAGAATTGATTATTTGAGCTTCTTACTCAAATTGAAAAAGTCCAAATTGGAGTGCATTGTAACACCCCCCGTGGGCATTGCATGACTAACTCATTTTGGAAATATAAAAAGAAAATGAAAGCTGGTTGCTTTCGAGAAAATAATTTAAATACATAACTACGTTCGAAAACGGTTATAAAAAAATTTCTTCCGCGGTAAATAAAGTTTCAGCATGCAAACATTAACATATAACAACTTCATATATGTTCCTGTATACTTCATAAAAGTAATACGCATCACAACGTACGAGTTGGTTTTTCATAAATATATACCTAATCAAAAGATATAATTATCCATCACTGAACTGAAAAGTCTGAACAACCCTTACTCCAAAAGAATGGCTCTCGGCAGCCAGATATACAGCCTATCCTCAAAATGTATAAAAACAACCTAACATCCTAGTTGAGCTGGTCACTCTAACCAATATCTACTGGGAAGACCCCCGAGGTCATCCCTACGATCAATGGCCTCTTCAGTTATTAGGACTAATGTCCTCGAGTAAAACAAGGAACTCCTCTGCAACGTATGTATTCGCGTCCTACGGTACAACATCAAAAACCAAGAAAACATATATATTGCAAGTTTGAGATACCGCAAATGAGTTTTATCATGATAACTACATGCGCGACACACAAAACAACAGCATATACACATATATACATCACATAAATTCTCAGAATAAACATACTATTATAAACAATAGGATTCATACCCGGCAGTCATCACAATTTGTAAAAATGCATGTCACTTCAACATCCACCATCTAATTTTGATATTTATTATGCGGAGATCCTAACTTCCCTTCGTCGAGCATGATTAGACTGCAATACCCCTTACCAGAATTGTCTCATGAGGTCGGCCTCTTAATTTAAGTTAGGACTCCAATTGTTCAAGGGTATCACACTCAAGTACCTAAAATAATATAGAGTAGTCTCTGATTGAGTACATCCAAATTTTGCATCATTATGTCCACGACTCAAGGTCGCGAGGCCCCAACCTTTGTGGTTCACAAACCCGAATGTCCCTAATAGACCACTTTTGTCTTGACTTCCCCAATTTGTCAATCCACCCTTTGTGGATTGTAGCTCGATAATACATGGCATATTGGCCAACAATACATGGCACACTGGCCAACAAAGGCACTTATGCCAAACAATGCATGTAAAACATTTATTCTCGTTACTTTTCTTTTTCGTTCATTCTTTCTTTGTCGAGGATCAAAGCTCCCGACTATTATTACTTAGGCATCAAGCCCATTATTTCCTAAAATAGGACACGGATTCAAATGTACCAACTGGGACTTTAACCCGCGACACATAGGACACGTAGTCCACATACTTACTCATAGGAACACTAGCCCGACGTCTCGGTCATCTAGGTCGTCACTATTCTTTTTCAACATCGTTTCCCCTGTGAAAAACAAATACCAAAACAAAACTCCAAAACTTATCCAAGTTTATCGAAAATATTTTTGCTGATTTAAAATCCTTATCCAAGTTTATTGTTCCTTGGCTCTTCATGGTGTTGTGTAGGCTCTATTGCTTGAACATCGGGAGTGTCTTCTTCCTCGGTGCACTTTCGAAGTAGCAACAGCAGCTTGCCTAGCCATTTGCACAACATCATCGAAGTTGGAGTTACTCAAGGTGGAGGTTCAGTGATGGGGATTCCCAAGTGTAAATGAATGGTGGCCATCCGCCCTTCAAGAGCATTAATCTTTAGACTCTGTAGTCTAAAGTTCTCTTGGTCATCAAGTTTTACTTATTGCCTCCGCTCAAACACTTAAATCATTTTGATCAGCCTATCCATCTTGGCATTTGTTTCAGCATTGTTTTCCATCGGAGCTCTTGGCTCATCACCAGCCACTCTTACCCATTCACCATCAGAATTCTTGGCCAGCTTCATTTTGCTTATAGTTCCCTCACCAAACTTGTGAGTCACTTGCCTTGCTTGGAACCTCTCCTCATGTTCCATTGAGACTCCAAAGTTCTCAAGCAGCTTTCCCACTAAGCCAGGGTAAGGTAGTGTAGCTCCACTGATTCTACAGTCTACCATGTGCCTCACAATGATATATCTCCAACTGAGCTGTTTCTTCTCAATCATTGCCCACAGCATCAAAATATCATTGTTTTGCACCACAGCATGGTTCCCTGATCTTGGAAGCAAAATCCTACTAAGAACATATTGAAGTAACCTATGCTGAATGTGCATAGAGCTGATGTTAATCAGTCATCCTTCAGGTGCATTCTCAACCAAAAGCACCTTTTTTGCCTCTTCCTTATCATAGGATTTCAACCAAGCACTTTCAGGACATATCCCAGCCATATTACTCCTCAAATAATCTAAACCAGTGAATTGAGAAAACTCATCAAAAGTCATCTCAATTCTTTTGTTCTTAACCTCAGCATAAAATCCTATGTTATCCATTTCCAAAGTGCAGTAGAATGCCTTAATCAGAGTTGAGTAAATGTCACTTTTAGTTTGCAGGAATTCACTTAGCTTGTAGTGTTCTAAGATCTTGTGAAAAGTAAATCCATTCTTCTCAAAATAATTGAAATCCACAGTTCTTGCTTCATGAGTATCTCTATGTGAAAATCTTCTTATAAAGCATGATATATTCTTTGGTTTGTTTTGAGTAATTCAATCTCAAAGATTAAGATCCTCATCTTATTCTTCTTCTTCTATCTTCTTCCTCTTTTTCTGTTCCGCCTTCTTCTTGGGTGTTTCCTTAGCCACCTTCTTCTATACTTCTTTCTTCTTTGGTGCAGGTTTTGATGTCTCACCCACCTTTTCCTTTCCTTTGGAATCCTTTCTCCTAGTTGGTTCCGTGATTTGTTGCTTTCCTTGCCTCTGAGAGGTTTGGGGTTTCTCCATTTCCTTCCTCTTAGGGCGTGAAGCTGTGGTTATGGGGGAAGGTTGTTGAGGTGTGGAGGAATGAGTTGAGGATGATGATGTAGAGTTAGAGGGAACTGGTGTAGAGGGTTGATTTGATTCACACGAGCCATTTGAGTAATTTTTGAGCTTTGCTAGGTTTTGGGTGTTGAAGATTTGATTTGGAAACGGTAAAATTTGGAGGGAAAGCTAGGTATTTATAGAATTTTATCATCAATCGATGTATCAATCGATTTATTAATGGTTTTTAGCTTGATCAAAACTTCATTCAATCGATGTACAAAGTATCAGAATTGAATTTTGAGCTATGTCAATCGATGTGTCAATCGATGTATTGCCTCAGTCAGAGAGTACAAAGTTCTGAATTTTGAACTCAATCGATGTTTAAATCGATGTATAAGCTATGTCGAGAGTCAAACAATAGCAAGATACACTCAATCGATGTAGAAATCGATGTATAAGGCAAGTCAGTGAGTCCCAAGTTCTGGAAACTTCACTCAATCGATGTTACAATCGATGTAACTACAGGGTTATCAGTTTTAACCCAAGTAAATCGATGTATCAATCGATTCATAAGCACTTACAAAGAGTAGTGCTTCTTGGATCAGTAGATCAATCGATGTACAAATCGATTTATAGCAGATCAAATTGAGATTTTTAGATTTTCATAGCGGTGTAAATCGATGTTGAAATTGATTGATAAGGACGCCCGAGAGTTATGTTTTCTGATTTTGTCTAACAATCAATGTGTCAATCGATGTGCTAGTGTTTCTATGCCTAAAATACTTTGATCAATCGATGTAACAATCGATGTAAATGTCTTAAAATTAGATTTTTAGATTTATACATGGATTGCACAATCTGTGTACTAGCTTTGAGGTTATGGTTTTGGCTTAAGCTAATCGATGCACAGAGATCAAGTATCAAACAATCATGCATTCAATCATTCAAAACATCAAGCATAGCTTGGATAAATTCTTCCCAATTCTCTTCATATATAAAAGAAGCTTTCTTTAGCTAATGGTTTAGTGAAAATATCAGCTAATTGCTTAGATGTATCAATATATTCATAACTATATCTCCACTTTGAATATGATCCCTTATGAAATGATGTCTTATTTCAATATGTTTGGTTCCAGAATGCATTATAGGATTCTTAGTTAGATTTATAGCACTAGTGTTGTCACATTTGATTGGCACTTTCTCTAAGAGAACACCATAGTGAATGAGTTGTTGTTTCATCCAAAGGATTTGTGCACAACAACTTCATGTTGCAATATATTCTGCTTCAACAGTTGAGAAAGCCACACTTGTTTGTTTCTTACTAAACTAGGAAACTAGTGAGTTCTCAAGTAAGTGGCATGTTCCACTAGTACTCTTCCTATCCAACTTGCATCCAACAAAGTCAGAGTCAGAGTATCCTATTAGATTACAAGTTGATCCCTTAGCATACCATAAACCCATATCTTTAGTTCCTAGCAAATATTTCATGATTCTCTTACAGCTGTTAAAAGAGATTCCTTAGGGTTTGATTGATATCTTGCACATATGAAAACACTAAATATTATTCCCTTTGCATTCTCCATGCCAAACTTCTTCAGTAGTTCCTTTCACTACTTTGCTTGGCTTATGAAGGTTCCATCATCACATTGTTTAACTTAAAGTCCCAGGAAGAAAGTGAGTTCTCCCATCATGGACATCTCAAATTCATTTTGCATCAACTTGGAAAATTCCTTACACACAGTGAATCATTAGTAGCACCAATTATAATATCATCAACATGTATTTGTACAAGTAGTATATTTTGTCCTTTTCTTTTTTGTGAAAAGTGTTGTGCCAACCTTGCCTCCAAGAAACTTTTTTGCAATAAAAAGTGACTCAATCTTTTAATACCAAGCTCTTGGAGCTTGTTTAAATCCATATAGGGCTTTGGTAAGTTTGTAAACATGATTGAGAAATTCATTTATTTCAAACCGGTGGTTGACCAACATATAATTCTTCTTGTATAAAACCATTTAGGAATGCACTTTTAACATCCATTTGATATAACTTGAAATTCATGATACATGCATATGCTAGCAACATTCTAATAGCTTCTAATCTAGCCACAGGTGCATATGTCTCATCATAATCTATTCCTTCTTCTTGATTTTAGTCTTTGGCTACTAATATAGCCTTATTCCTTACTATGATTCCATTTTCATCAAGTTTGTTCCTAAACACCCATTTTGTACCAATTACTTGTTTATCCTTGGGTTTTGATTCAAGTTCCCAAACTTTGTTTCTTTAAAACTGATTATGTTCTTCTTGCATTGCCATAATCCAGTTTTCATCAACTATTGCGTCATCTATAGTTTTTTGTTCAATTTGAGAAACAAAGGGCATGTTGTTACATGCATTTCTTAAAGAGTATCTAGTAGTTACCCCTTTGGATATTTCACCAATAATATTGTCTAGAGGGTGATTCTTTGCAATTCTCCACTCCTTAGGTAGTTCATCATTTTGTTCCTCTGCTGGATTCTCTACAACACCTTACACTTTTGTATAATCTTACTTTTCTTCAAATTGAGTTTCTTTAGATGTTTCTGCAGCATCATCACAAATATCCTTTCCCAACCTTTTGGGGTTAGTTTCATCAAATGTAACATGTACATATTCTTCTATAGTTTGAGTTCTTCTATTGTAAACTCTAAAAGCTTTACTAGATAAAGAATGGCCTAGGAAAATACCTTCATTATCTTTAGGATCAAATTTACCTAGATTATCCTTACCATTATTTAGCACAATACATTTACAACCAAAGACATGAAGGTGAACATTATTTGTTTTTCTATCCTTATATAACTCATATGGATTTTTTTTTTTTAATATTGGTCTAATCAAGACTATATTTAGTACATAGCAAGTTGTACTGGCAGCATCTGCCCAAAAGTATTTTGGCATATTAGAGTCATTCAACATGGTTCTAGCAATCTACTCAAGAGATCTATTTTTCCTCTCAACTGCTCCATTTTGTTGTGGAGTTCTAGGTGCTGAAAAGTTATGTTGTATACCATGTTCATCACAGAAATTATCAAATTCCTTATTTTGGAATTCACTCATGATCACTCCTTATAGTTACAATTTTTATGTCTTTCTCATTTTGTAAGCGTAGCCATTTTTCTTAAAAGCAGAAAAGGCTTCATTTTTATGTGCTAGAAAATATGTCCAAGCATATCTAGAGAAATCATCAACAATCACAAGAGAATAAAGATTTCCACCAAAACTTTTGTTATGGATAGGACAAAAAAGATCCATATGCAACAATTGGTAAAGGTCTACTAGTTAAAACAATGATTTTAGCTTTAAAAGAAGTTTTCACTTGTTTTCCTTTTTGACAAGCATCACATAAACCATCTTTCACAAACTTCTTCTTAGGTAAACCAATTACAAGTTCTTTGGAAATCAATTTATTCAAGTGATGCATGTGAATATGAGATATTGTCCTATGCCATAACCAATTTTCTTCTTCTTTTGAAATTAAGCAACATGCATCATTAGAAGATAAATTGTCTAGATCTAGCATATAGATGTTATTTACTCTATTTCCAATCAACTTCATGTTCTTATCATGTCTAGATTCAATCATACACATATTTGAGTTATAGTCTACCTTATACCCTTTGTCACAAAGTTGACTTATGCTTAGAAGTTTGAGTCCTTCAACATAAAGAACTCCTTCAATATGAGTTTCTGGATTTTTTCCAATAATGCCAACACCAAGTATTCTACCTTTGTTGTTGTCACCATATGTTACATTTCCACCTTGTTTGGAAGTAAAGGAAGTGAATCTTGTGATGTCTCCAGTCATGTTTTTGGAGCAGCCACTATCTAAATACCAACTTGAGCTTTAGCCTCCAACACACCTACAAAATAGATTTTAACCATTTGTCTTAGGCACCCAAATTTTGTTGGGTCCTTTGGTGTTAGTCATGACATAAGTTCCTTAGGACCCATATTTTTTGATACTTATCCTTGAAGGATTTCTAAAGTAACATGTAGAAGCAGTGTGTCCTTTTATTGCATAATAGAAACATTTGACAAAGGACTAGTAGATGACTTAGGTGCAACAAAGAGTTTCTTAAAAGCTTTTTCATGCATTGCTGGTGGCAACTCATTCCACTTTATCATATACTCCTTTTGTTGTCTTAATATGACATTTAGGTTATCTCTTCCCATTGTGAATTTAGAGAGAGTACTTTCAGTTTTTCTACCTTTTTTCCAGAATATTGCAACTAGAACATGTAGAACTAGATGCACTAGCCTACTGTTTTTTAGTTTCTAATTCCTTGTTCTTAATTCCAAAGAGTTGCATAATCACTACATTGTTTAGCAATGACTTTCGTGGATGACATTACTTGCTTAGCTATTTTCAAATATTCACTATGCAATTCATCAAAAGCATCTTGTAGTTCATCATAAGTAGGGGAGGATAATTTACTCTCATCTTCATTTTCATTGTCACTTTGATGACTAGTCTAAAACGCAGAGATTTTTTTTCTTTCTTCCTCGTGATTCTCTAGAGAACTGTGTCATTTTCCTCCCATGCTATGTATGCTCTTCTTGGCTTTTTATTCTTCTTGTCTTTAGACTCATAGCTATCATGTTTGTCCTTCTTTTGAGCTTTGGACATTCATTCTTGTAGTGTCCAGGTTTCACACATTCATAGCACTTACATTTGAATTTGAACTTTCACCTTTTGATAAATTCTTTTGGGAAAGAAGTTCGAGGGGGCTTTGTAGAAGGTTTTTTTCTTCTTGAGAAACCCTCTTGAATTTTCTAACCAGCAATCCCATGTCTTATTCTAAGTCTTCATCCTCCCCACTTCTTTTATCTTCATCACTATCAAGGACTTCTTTGGAGATCCGTGCTTTTAATGACAAGCCTTTCTTCTTTTTTCTCCTTCTCTTCATGATCATTCAGCCTATGAAGCTCCATTTCGTGTTCTTTGAGCTTTCCAAACAGTCTAGTAAATGTTCATGATTTCCCGAAGTCTTTGATTAAACTGGCAGTAGTGATTTCGGGTTGTCATTCTCTTGTCACATCTCATGACTTTGTTGGATTTGTCTCATTCAAATAGTCTTTCCAAGTCCGTTTAGTTGATTCATAGTATAGAGTGAATCTCTCTTCATATCATTGATGTCTTCATCTTTCTTCATGTGAAAGAGTTCATACTGGAGTGCATGAGTGAGTTCATTCTTGCTCTTTTCACATTACTTGTCCTTCATGAGTAATTTGCGAGTGTATCCCACATTTGTTTTGCTATCTTACAATTAGAGACCCTGAAAATTCATCATAACTCAATGTTAGTTATAATATTTTTAGCTTTAACATTATAACCTCTTTCTTTTCTTGTCGTCATAATCTACGATCGGCTCTAGGCTTATTTGCCTTGGTGCCATCGCATCAAGAATGAAAGGAATGAATGGACCATTCTTAACAGCATCTAATACATCAAGACCACTTGCCTCAAGGAATATTAACATCCTTTCTTTCCAATACATATTGGCGGAGTGCCATTGAATGCACGGGGTCTTGCTAGAAGTCCTTCTCCCCAGATGTCATTTGAAGCCATCTGCTTAAGTTGTTAAAAGCTTTTACACAGAGTGAAAAGGTGGAGTGTCACTTGTTGGTTGTGACTCTATATGCTCAAGAAGGGGGAGTTGAATTGAGTATACGTGATTTTCAAAACTTTTCCTTTTATGCAAGCGGAAACTTTTCAGAATTTCTTGAAAGGTTTTTGTCAACTTGATTAACGAAACAAGTTTTGCTTAATGAATTGATTCAGACTTTGTTCTTTTAATAGGAAAGAATATGAATAGATTGATTTCCAGATATTTAGCATTCACAAATTAATCCTTAACAATTTGCTAATCATACAATCTTGAAATGAAAGCAATT
>CM061063.1:241610025-241614166 GCA_030762895.1 Sophora flavescens | reverse complement strand
CAACTTCATGAGCGTGACCGAACTAAGTGCCTCATGTTACAGTAGCTTGGCGCCCCTATACCATATTGGACTATTATTACTTAATTTTCTACCAAACCCATTACTTGATTTTTCTACCAAATCCAAATGACGTTTGTGTGTTTGAAACCATTGGGCAAAAATAGAATCTTGCTGCCGTGGAGCCTTAATAGCATAGTTTTAGATGATGAAGAAATTGCACGCTATAGATATATTTCCCAGACAAATAGAATGCAGAATTGGTTTGTACGGGCCATATTATACATTAACCATAATGAATGAGTTGTTTTAGTTAAGGATATATATATATATATATATATATATATATATATATATATATATATATATATATATATATATATATATATATATTGATATTGTTGGCAATGAGGAACTAAGGTGCAATTGAATGATGAGGTGATTAGTAAATGTATAGGAAATATATGTTGATTATTTGTCTATGATCCTTTTGTTTATGATGTATTCAAAGGACATGATTATGCTAAGTGAATTACATTATCTTGTGATGTTGAGCACATTGAGTAAGACTTGGTGTATCCGACCGGTCAACAGATTCGACTGGTATATAAATGTGACCGTCAGAGAAGGGGACTCTAGTGAAAGAACCCCGGAGTTTGGAGGGTAGTTACGTAGTGGCCGAGGTCACTTGCCGGTCAGTGGACCTGACCGGGGTAAAAATGTGGCCGTCGGAGTGGGAGACTTTAGTGAACAACTCCAAATGGCAAACAAGCATCTTAGTCAATGGTTGAATGAATGTAATGCAACTTAAGAGTTGCAATGAAGATATGGTTTGAGTACATGGTAAAGTGTTGCATGACATAAGTATGTATATTTATATATTTGATATATCTGATTTCGTTTGTACACCTTCACTGAGTTCTGGGACTCACCCCCGCCCTTTTTGGTTCAGCATCAGGTACTCCACGAGGGGATCCATCTCAGGGAGCTCATGCACAGGAGTAGTGTGGGAAGTTGCTGCAGCTGGGTTATTTCCTTGGTTTTTGTTTAGTCATATGAGATACCTCTTCGGTTGTTTGAAAATTTGGGACTATTTTCTTTTTGGTTGTAAACTGTTTCTTTTCATTTAAACTCTGGATGTAGACTCAGGGGCACCTCGGCTTATTGTTTTGGAATAATCATTTACTCTGATATTTACGTTGGTACTATATAATTACCCATATTTCTATGTGACTTATACGTGCTTGATAGGCCTTGGGAATGAGACATTATGGTCTCATTCTAGCCGGTCAGGAACGCCTAAGTTGGGTCCTGACAAGTGGTATCAGAGCCAATGGTTGTAGGTCCTGAGCGAGATTATAAACTCGTGAATTCTGTAATAATTCTCGAACCCGGGCAGGAGTTGTGCCAGAACTCATTAGTAACTAATATGTAATTATTTGAATGAAAGCCATAAAATAGTGAGGATCTCATATGACTATTTGAAAGCAGCGACCTGAGATGGATAGTGTAATTGCTTTTGATAGGGGGTTGATGTAGGGTATTTTGTGTAGAATTGATAATTAAAAAAAACTGACGTATGATGTTTGCTTTCCTTTTGAAGGATGGTAAGAGGTAGAGGAAGAGGAGCTGCCCGATCCCGAGGAGGTACTGCTAGGCCTCCTCGAGGCGGAAATAAGCACCCACCACAGCAGGAGGTGGTGATCCCAGAGGCTCTTCAGGCAACCCTGCAACAAATAGCACAAGGGATTGTTGTGATACAAGGGGCCTTAGCAGGAGGTGCTGGCGGAAGAACTCCGACTCCATCAAAAAGTGGGGTTCCCCTTCCATCACCTTCCATGACACAAGAATCTCATGAGGCTTCTGCGAGCACAGAGGCTGGGAGTAGGAGGGATGTAACACTTAAGCCGAATCAGGAGGCCAACCTTTTTGCTTCATTGACCGAGTTTCGTAAGATGAAGCCACCCACTTTTGCAGGGACTGGTTCCGATCAGGACCCATCCTTTTTCTTAGAGGAGGTGGAGGGATTGTTGAGGGCTATGGGATGCTCGTCTGAGAGATCTGTGGAGTTGGCCAGTTTTCAATTGAACGGTGCCGCTTGAGAGTGGTACACGGCATACAGGGCGTAGAGAGAATTGGATGCTGAGAATCTAGAATGGAGGCATTTCACTACTGATTTCATGGAGACCTTTTTACCTAGAGGTGAGCGAGAGAAGAAGGCTCGAGAGTTTGAAGTACTGAAATAGGGAGATATGACTGTGTTGGACTACCGAAATGAGTTCCTGTGGTTGTCTAGGTATGCATCACATTTGGTGAGTGACCCTCAGCAGCGATTGTCACGATTTGCTTATGGACTTTGTTTTAAAATTGGAAGATCCGTACCGATTCTGGAGAATGCCACATTTGAGCAGGTAGTCAGCTTGGTCATCAGGGCCGAAAATGTTTTGAATGAGGCTAAAGCTGAATTCAAAAATCAATCGAAAAAGAGGAAGACAGAGCAAAGAGATGAGGCCTTTGGGGTGAAGTCGGGACATCAGCAGGGTAATCAGTGGGCTAATTCTGGTAGGCGAATAGTGCGCCTTCTCGTCGCACCCCCAGCAGCAATCATCATTTGCAGGGGTGCCGACAGGAGGCCGCAGTGTTTCGTATGGAGCATCTAGTTACCCCACTTGCAACCACTGTGGGAAACGACATGATGGACCGTGTACTAGAAGCGGAGAATGAGCTTGTTATACTTGTGGGCAAGCTGGTCATTTCAAGAGGGAGTGTCTTATGAACATGGAGCTTGCAACAAACCATAGTGCTCCAGTTGGATCTTCAGTACCGAACAGGAACCCGAGGTTAGGAAGGAGAGGAGGAGCTTCGTCAGGACAGGGACGTGGCAACCACTCTACCGCCCGTGTGTTTTCTCTTAGCCAGCAGGAGGCCCAGACCGATCCAGATATTGTTACAGGTATGTTACCAATTGGTCCTTCACATGCTAGGGTGATGTTTGATTCTGGTGCTTCTCAGTCATTTGTGGCCGGGCATTATGTGCGGGTTATGGGAATGCCTTTGGAGGTGTTTCCACACCCTTTGATTGTTTCTACCCCACTTGAGAGTAATCATATGACGAACAGTTATTTCAAGAATGCGAGGTTAGAGTGAATGGTTTAAATCTACCAGTCGACTTAATCTTGTTGGGTATGCTTCAGATGGATGTCATATTGGGCATGGATTGGTTATCTAGGTATGGGGATAAGGTGGATTGTAGGGATAAATTGATTACTTTGCGACCGACTAATTCTGACACCATAGAGTTTCAGGGCGACCGCAGTTTGGTATATCAGAATGTGTTGCCCTCTCTTAAGGTAGAAAAGTTGCAGCGACGTGGATGTATATGTCTCTTAGCCACGGTGAATGTGGTAGATGAATCCAAAGGTGATGACTTGTTGATGGTTCCGAGAGTTCGAGAGTATGTGGATGTATTTCTGATGACCTGCCGGGAGTACCACCACCTCGTGAGATAGAGTTTTCCATTGACTTGGCACCGGGGACGCAACCCATTTCTATACCGCCATATAGGATGGCCCTGACCGAGTTGAAAGAGCTCAAGGATCAGCTAGAGGACTTGTTGAGCCAGGGATTCATACGCCCTAGTTCGTCACCTCGGGGAGCTCCAGTGCTATTCGTGAAAAAGAAAGACGGGTCATGGAGGATGTGTGTTGACTATCCAAAACTTGACAAGGTAACGATAAAGAATAAGTATCCATTGACGAGAATTGATGATTTGTTTGATCAGTTGCATGGGGCACAATTTTTCTCCAAGATTGATTTGAGATCAGGTTATCACCAGTTGAAGATTAGAGAGTCTGACATCCCGAAAACGGCTTGTAGAACCAGGTATGGTCATTACGAGTACCTTGTCATGTCCTTTGGTTTGACGAATGCCCCAGCATCTTTCATGGACCTGATGAACCGGGTGTTTAAACCATTTATGGATAAATTTGTGATTGTATTCATCGATGATATTTTAGTATATTCTAAGACAAAGGACGAGCATGATCAACATTTGAGGGCAGTGTTGGAGACCCTTAGAAATCACCAACTTTAAGCCAAGTTTTTGAAATGCGAGTTTTGGCTCACAGATGTATCTTTTCTTGGG